>CAJUYH010002799.1:0-37121 GCA_910591685.1 Galerucella tenella
AAAAAAAAAATATTTCAATGCATGTGAAAAGCAACAATTACTATTACGTATTTTGCCGCGTAGTAATCTATAAATAACTGAATTGCTATGCGCACTTTAACATATTTTACCATTAACTCGGGTTGTTGTATATGTGTGTGTGTGTGTGTGTGTATTATGTGTACATTTATTTTGCATTCGTCAGTTTGTCGGTGACATTGCGGTCGCCATCATCTGCTGAGAGAATCATCATGGACAATGTCGATAGTTCAAATGCGCCTGTCGTGCAACCTGAAAGCGACGACGATAACCACAACAATTCAAAAATTGTTCAATTGTCTGATGACAAAGAGGACAACAATACGGAGTCTGACAATACAAAAAATATACCAGCGGGTGTAACAGACTCGCCAAAATCCACACACAATATTGAATCATCTAAAGCAGAAATAGTTGAAGTGACCAATGACATTGCGAGTACAGTTAAACATCAACAAAATGTCGAGGGCCCATCAACACAAGAGCTTCTCGATGTGCCAGAAAAAGATCCGGAGGACATGAGTATTCGGAGTATGTCCGATGGTGAAAATTCCATTTTCAGTGACAATCCTGATTGTAGCAATCAGCAACAATTAACACCAGAAGTGAAGCACACCGAGTCGGAAAATGAATCTGAAGAATTGGATGATATTGAATTAATTTTTACAACCGAGGAAACGTGTCGCGATGAGGGTTTACAAGAGGACCTTGTATCAATCACCGACACGGAAAATTGGCAAAATTCGGGAAATCATCAGCCAATTTTATTGAAGTATACAAAATCAACAACTAATGAAACGAGTGTTTGCAATGGCGAGAAAACAGCAACGAGTTCAGTTGATGAAGCTGTATCATCGCAAAGTTCATCAATTGATCGTGAAGAGAGTATTGATCGTTTTGACGAGAATTCAAATACAAGACTCAATAAAATATGGTCGCAGTGTTCAGTCTTAGTGGAAACGGACATAAGTAAATGTGGTGTTGTTGAAGAGCCTGAACATTCAGCGAGACATGCAGCAAGAAGAAATACACTTGCTGCACCACCAACTGCATACAGGTAGTTAAATTATAATTATAAATAATTAAAATTTCATTCCTATTATTTTTTTTGTATTTATTCCACGATTTTATCTATTGCCAGACCAATTATTCATCGTGAGGCATTAACTGCCGGTCGCAGGAAGAGTTCAGCACCTCTGCGTCCGGTAATGGACCGAAGTTGCGGAGCAAGACGTGAATCCGGGGCACAAACCGACATCTCAGCTCTTCCTGCCCAATGGCGTTCTGAGAGTTACCTAGCTCATAAAGTAGCCCATACATTCACTACATTACCGAGTAAATTTGCGCTTCCGGCGGGAGTCGCCGGACGTCTGAGGCTCTCGGACAAAACAAGAGAAGCAAGACGTGTTATGCTCTCTGACATCAGTTTTACGAGTATGGTACCGGAGCTATCGCGTAGCGCTGATCATCTGTGTCACGATCCACATTCTCAGGTAAGTTATAATATAATTCTTCATAATAATGTTTCTTCTTTTTATTCATATTATATTATTGTTTCCACTTTTTCCGCGATTATTTTTTTTTGCCTGTTAAGGCCACGGGAATCAAGTCAATATGACTCATATTGTTATTGCTCGTTTACTACCGTACACACAAGTGTGTTTCCTTCAGTGCGCTAACGATGACTAATTACCCCATTCATTTTTATATATACATATTTCTTTTTTATTTTTCCTTTTTTTCTCTCAGCAATATTGTACTTCACAATGGGCTCGTCAAATTAATTGTTACCATGCACACAATCACACACATTTGCGCTGATATGAGATCTCCCATGTCGTCAATAATTTTCATTCGTTTGAAGTAATTTTAACATATTTATAAAGATAAAAAAAAAAAGAATAGGAAAAAAATTGGAGATGTATAATATCGAGATATTGTATAATTGCTTTAGAATTGTTTCAATTCTCGTGGATGTGTAATACGAACGCCAGAAGTTAGTCGTCGCGAGTCAGCAAGTTCATCGGGTGGCTATTGGCCACGTTGCAATCCTGGTGTGGCACTACCAAGTCCATGTGAATGTCGATTGTCAAGTGATCTCTACACATCGAGATATCGCGGTTCTTTAACCTCAATACCGTCGCCGGGTCTTGAGGTCGTTGGTGGTCCACCACGTCGTCACTCATGGCGTGCCAATGCCGCATCATTTGACACGTGGAAAGTGCCAGCGGCGACATCAACTCCGAGGCCGACTTGGTCGTCAATGCCCTCATCGCCGACTCACATACATCCGCCCATAAAGAATGCAAAAAATCCGCCCAAAAGAACACGTTCTAAAGTCACATTCCAAGGTAATTTCTGTTCTCATTTTTTTTCTCCAAACTATTTCCCTTACATCAAAAAAATAAATAATAATAAAAAAAGAAGAAATCACTTATAACGGAAATATAAATTATTTTTCTGTTTCTCGTTTATTTATATTGTAGAGTGTCCAATGATTCGTGGAAGTTTGCCAAATCTTCGATCGGATTTAATTGGCAGTGAAAATAGCGGCGATTCAACTGAATCATTGATTGATGAGGCTGAGGATTATTTGAGACGTAGTATTGATTCAATGTTGACAATTTCAAGCGCTGATTATTGGAGTCGACAGTCAGTTAGACGAAGACGAGCGCGCAGACACTCGGAGCCTGATCTATTTCGCGAGTGGAATCCACCACAGGATGCCAGGCCATATTTGCCAAAGGTATTTTATTTTTCATTCGCAGATATAATAAAAATAAAATTGAATTTCATAATAATTATTTATTAATTTTTTTTCTTCCTGTTTACTGAAGATTCCGCGGGATCTCAAATTGGATCATCTCGTAAAGGTGATATCACTAGAAGGTAGAGTTTTACAGGGTAGAGTGAGATATGTCGGTCCAGTTCCAGGTAGAGAAGATATTCATGTTGGAGTTGAATTGCCAACTGAAAGTGGATCATCTGACGGAACATTTCACGGCAGGAGATTTTTTGATTGGTGTGTAAAGCAACTGTTACATATTGATCGCGTTTTATTAAAGCTCTTGGAACTCGGTGCAAATTTCCTTTCATATATATATATATATATATATATATATATACACTCCTGTCTATCACACTCACTCTCTCTGCTGTTCAGTCGCTCGTGCAGTTATACTTAATTTTATAATTTCAACATACTGTTAAATGGCTCAGTTAGGTCCGTGACAGAAGTAATTTTCGCTCACGATAGCTCACTGGCCATGTGTTGACTTGATGAGATGGCCTTGTGTGCGCTGTTGAGAGCAGTACTTGAAAGAATTGTACGTGACAAGAAACATTTATGTGCTCACTGATATGGGGAATGACACAGTGAGAGAGTGAGAGTGAGGGAATGCGAGATAGAGATAATAATAAAATGTGATAGAATAAAACAGAGATAACAATGAATGGATATTCGTGTTTATTGCAGTTGTGACTGGAATCCTGCAATTTTCACTGTAGTTTTTATATAGAGATATTAGTTTGACTGATTGCATTACATATGTTCAGTCGCTTTATCGCTTCTTGTTAGTATTTACATGTTTATTGTATTCATTGATTTATTCATTATGTCAATTTTTGCTTCGTTTTTTTTTTATAGCGAACAAGATCGCGCGATGTTTGTTCCATTCAAGAAGGTCGTGCTTGCTTGGTGCACCACCTGACCCGAGCTAATTGCTGGCAATGCCGGTGCTACATCGTCGTTTGCCACGCCACGAATTCTCCTGTCACAGTACACGATGTGAGAAATAAGAGTGAAGAAAAATGGAAAAGAAAGAAAGAAATAAAGGTAAAATACAAAATCGATCGAACTCAACACGTAAAGGGATATAATTCGCCGTGAGTAAATGTAGAAAGATGTTTGAATTTATTGTCAGGTGAATAGAATGAACATGCGAGAATCTTTGTGAGGATTTGTGAAGAGCAAGAGGGCGGAAAGAAAAAAAAATTAAATATTACCCCATCGATAATAATCAAATATATATTTAGAATTGTGCAATGGCACCGAAAGAAAGTGAAGAAATTGATGAGAATATTTTGAATTTTTTTGGAAATCGTCAGTGTATGTATGAGCTTTTTATGAATCATATCGGTGAGGCTGGATAGAGATCATATATTATTTTATGGCAAAGGTCTTATATAGATATTATAGTGATGACGATGATGAGTAATGAATGACGCAGAAGAAAAAAAAAAAGCGGTGCCCACAAGAGGCTGTTGCTGTGTTAATCAGTAAAAGGATAATGTCGGGAATTAATTATATATAAAATCCATATTATACGAGGTCTGTTCTAAAGAAAAGGTGAATTTTGAATTTTTTCGAAAAGTATTTATTTATTCATCAATATCCATTTTGTCCCCTTCAAAATAATCCCCCTCAGATATAATGCACTTATGCCAGCGCTTCTTCCAATCCTCGAAGCACTTCTGAAATGCGCTTTTCGGTATGGCTATCAAGCTCGTTCTTCGATTCTGACTTTATCTCATCAATTGTGGCCAAACGCTTTCCTTTCATTGGTCTCTTTAGTTATGGGAATAGGAAAAAGTTGGAGGGAGCCAGATCTGGTGAATACGGTGGTTGAGGCATAATTACGGTGTTGTTTTAGGCCACTTTATTCCATTTTTAACACAAAATTTAATACATATTCTTTGATCCATTTTTTTCAAAAGTAAAAAATCGAAGAACACACAAAAACATGACTAACCTTTTCAGTTGCCAAAAATAAACTGCTAATCCAAAATGGCTGATAATGCCAACATATAATAAACATATGTGTATCAACATAACAAAAAAATTTCGATAATTGAATGTATACAGCCAGCGAAAATTCAAAATTCACCTTTTTTTTTTAACAGACCTCGTATATACACAATATATAACAAAAATTGTTCTAAACATGTATATATATATATATATATATTCATATATATACATAGAAAAAAAAAAGAAAACATTTAAAAAAATTGTCAATTGCGACACAGGATGTTGCAGAAATATGGTTCAATTATTCAATCGCTCGCGATGAAAACTATATAGTGGAATTGTCTATTTATAGCGAAAATAAATAATAGAAAAAAAAGCGGGGGAGAGAGAGAAAGAGAAAAGGATACTCTAAGTATTTCTGTTTATTTTGGCAAAAAATTCTTCTCTTCTTTTCTTTTAGCCAATCACGAGGGTACCTGTGTAATTGTCAATCAGGAGATTGGTATTGTTATTATTATTTCTGTGTTAAAACGTTGAACAATATCTGAGTTTTCTTTTTTTTTTTTTCGTTCATTCACGCTCTTGGTAAATTTAATGATAGGTAAGGGCCATCAGTATTTTTTTTTAAAGTTCTTGATTATTATTATGATTTGAATTATTATATTATTTTATTTTAACTTACTCACTTTCCTTTACATATAAAATTTACATCACTTGCGGAACAACAATTGCGAGAACAGTACCTGGTTTATAGATTTTATTATCATTTATATTTTATACATTTGAAAATACGTCAATTTAATTGTAATTAACGCCATTTCAGTACAATGCATTCAATCTCCACATATATATATATATATATTTTCATTTTGTTCAGTTTATGATCGTGCTTCATATAATTTATTTTAAGAAATTTAACATTTAAACAAAAGGAGCATTACACATAATCCGCAGTATTTTACGATGTCACTATCGACTTACAAAGATTAGTATTTTGTTTATTTTAATTTTTTGTTTCTGCCGTAGAGGTGGGGACATATTCTTAAGAATTAATATCGTAGCGCACGTTCAATTATCAATTTCAATGAATAATTAAATATGTATATGTATATGTATACATAGAGAAAGTACGGACAAATGGACAACTCAAAGTAATTTGCAAAACTTTCTCGAATTACATTGACAAATGAACAGACGTATTTAAATAATTTTTTATTTTAGCTACGATATAATTTGTAAGTGATTGGAATAGATTCATTCTGTTTATATACATGTGTATATACCAATGCCACGTTGCAAAATAATTTCCAAAGTAGTCCTGCTATATTTTGCAATTACTTAATTAAAGAGATCTCTAATTTTTTTTCCTTCTCGTTCTTTTTTTTCTTTTTTTTTTTTTCGTTTACGTATGGTACTTATATATCATGGATGGATCACGTGTCTTCTCGCTAAATATTTAGCAACATATAGTTTATTTATATCGTTGTGTAGCCGCATACGGAATAAATAAAAAAAAAAGAAGAAATACTTTTTAAATATGAAATAAATTGCAAATGTACCTGCTTTGATGATTAACGAATATACCCGCACGATCATCCCTCTCTGTTTCTATTTGTTTCCAATACATTTTTTTTTTTCACACTCGTGATTATACTTGCATTAATATATAAAAATAAAGCGAACAACAACAACAATAAGAACAAAAAACGTATAGCATTTAGTATATATACTTATATATATAAATATATATTGTAACAATGTTACAATAAAAATGATGCGATAAAGATAATTTGTGTGCGTCGTTTGATCTCGTAGATCAGGAAAGCAGACGCAATTATATTATATAAATAATGATATAGTAAATGATTAATCAATGTTATATAAATTGCTATAATTATTATGTTTAAGTTGAAAGTGTTTTCATGTATGTAGTTGACTGATGATCATTCAGCGATTGATGAAAAATGTTTTTAATTAAATTTAAATTCAATCATTTGAATGAGAATGAAACAAAAAATAAAAAAATATTTTGCGTAGCTTACAAAAGTGCTAATAGTTGTTTTCCAAAAATAATATACATGTTTATAAATAAATATGTATGTATATATATATATGTATTTATTTTTTAATTATGACGATATGAAATTATATATTGAATTGTCTCGATTTCCCTGATCTCTGTTGACTTCAATTTCAAAACAACATAATGTGAAAGTTAGTGAACGTGATCCCGACATGCTCTCTAATTCTCGTTCAACAAACAGAATGGAAGAAACATAGTTGTTTTTTTTTTTCATTGCTAATGATTGAATATAATAATATGGATTTTGCCCCATTTCTTATTTTATTTATTAATAAAAACAAAAACAAAAAATGAAAGATAAAAAAAACATCATTGACGTTATGATTATTCCAAGAAAAATTATAAAATTGTCGCACAATTATTATAGAAACTTGTCTATCAATTATGTCTGCTTCGGAAATTTTTCAATAGAAATGATAATTCAATCAAACAAAAAAGGAAGAGAGAAAAAAATAATTATTCAAATATTTTGAACCACGTGAACGAAATAAACGATTATTTATATATATATAGAAGTGACGTTGTACCGAAGAAATAAATTATTATTACTGTACATCTACAAATATGAATTTATTAATAACTTCTACAATATATTTACATAACAAATACAGAAAATAATAAATTTATGCGGCTTAATTTGTATCTACGTATCAATGATGAGCTGGATAATCCGCGTACCAACTGAATGCCCCATTGGCGCCAGTTTGCGAACCATAATCAACATAATCAAGTATTTGTGATGATCTCTCAATTCTTGGTACTTGACTTTCAAGCTCACCATGATTTGCAATAGCCACGGGAACGTAAGCTTCAGTCTGCCTTGGCACACGTTGCGGCGCCATTTGATTCACTTCAATAATGTCAATATTATCAATAGGAATTGCAATATATCGTGTGGCAGCCGTGACCATGGTTACACCAAATACAAATAGTGAAATAATATTCTGAAAGAAATAATCAATTGGTTAAACGACACCAGTCATAATAAATTCAATCATGATCGTGTGTATTTATATATATATATATATATATATATATATATATATATATATATTTGATTGGATAAAAAATAGTCGAGGGTCAATGGAATTGTCGCAGCTCTCGTGAAATTCAATGAAGTTACAAGTGTTTTTTGATTAACAACACACCCACGACATCTCACCGGGGATTGTCGTTGATGAAAGAGTAAAAAAAAGAGAAAAAAAACAAAAGAAGATTATTGCGTATTGCACAATGTACACGATCAATGAAGTATATTGGTAAATTACTTTTTCATTTGTGCGTTATATTATATTGCCGTTGAATATTATATATATTGCTTTCTGATGGGGTCGAAAATGAAATAGAACATAACTATGTATTTCTTGGATAAAACAACCGAAGAGACTTAAATACAATTCTTCACTGGCGTATGATATATTCTTATTCCATGACCCAATTCTTTGTTGCCTTATTCATCAAAACTTCAATATACCGGCGAGAATAATCTGAATATTGTGAAAGACGAATTATCAATATTACAAATTTCCAAAAGAATATTTTCATAGTATTATTTGTTTATTTTTTTTTTTTTTTTACCTTCTGTTCTCATAAGCAATCGGTCATTTATTCGAGTAACGAGGACATCGCATTGTTTAATTGACCTATCACGCGCAATTTTATTCAATAAACAAATGGTATATGTTGAGTCAATTGAATGTTGAGCTACTGATGAATTAATAATGCTGCGTATAATTTGACAATGAATGAGCTAATTTGAAACCGGGAGAATTATACTTGGGCCACTAATTCAATCTTCTACGCACTTATATATATATATATGCATAAGTGCGTGTGTGTGTGTCGCTGTATGTGATAATAGTTCGTTTTTATTTACCAAATAATTCATGATGACTTCACGCTGCAATGACAATATTCAAACTGAATACTAAACGTTGGCGACACGGTGATTTTATACGGTTTTTCACCTGATCGCTGCAGCTTTCACGTCATTTTACCAATTGACACGACTTGGTGGTGATTTTTTCTGCTACTCATTTCCTATTCGCCACTGGTTCATTGGTGATCACGATTCCAGATAGCCGCAATAAGTAACAATGCGAATGAGAAAAAAAAATGGAGACAGCAAAAATAAAATGATTAATGAAAAGTAAAATTTCAAGACAATTCCTCCGTAATGGTTGCCAAGTTGTCAGATAATAGTGTGACTGACTTCCGATCACGTTTTTGCTCTTTCCTTGGTCCCGCATCTTATCTTTTGCGGTGTCAATTCATACTATTGTGCTTCCTGAATTGAATAATAATACATCAAATCCAATGATATTCAAATTTTTTCTCTCGTTTTGCTTTTTTTTTAAATACAAGATTTGTAGTTGAATTCTACTGTGTTTCACAATTGTTGATATGAACAAAAAACAAAATGAACGGTGTATTTTTTGCTTAAAAACGAAGGTAACAAAAAATAATTATAGTAGTAGTCATGTTTTGTTTTTTCTCTTTCTCAAGCCATAAGCTAACAAATAATTCAGGTATGATAATGAGAAAAAAAGAAAATTAATGTATAACTTATGACTGCATTGGGTAATACATTTTTCTATTTTATTTTTATTTATCGTTTTTATATCATTGAAATTCAAGCAACAACCACAACGATATAAACTCTAATTACTATAATTAACTTTTTTTCTTTCTTCCTTCATTTTGCTAATGTATAAAAATATTTTTCAATTCAATATCAGATATAACCTTCAAGCGGTATTTGGAAAAAATAATAATATATATATATATAGTTATTTATTACTACTATGTTTACTCAAGGCACGAATGATTATTACCACTATTTTCAAAAATATTAATAGTAATGATGACTTCAACAGTATATAATATAGTTTTTTATGAAACTTGACAATACTACGTCGACACTCAATCAGAGAATTTGCTTTCAATTAAGCACCGTTAAAGTGAGAAAGAAAAAATGGAGTAACAAAAAATAAAACAATCGTTCGACGTAGTATTTCGCGTATTTTTTTTTAATCTACATCTAAAAATATTAACCACAGAGCTGAAATGTTTTTTTTTTGTTAACTGAATAATTTATAATTAGCCCATTTCAAATTCATCTGTATCGTCATAATCACTTTCTTCCCCACCAGGAATAATATTACTCGAACGCTTCCAGTTTGTGCTTGTTTCCAATTTATCTTCATTTTGTTTATAATCACCGCTGCCATTTTCTTGTATATTCATTTTAATTTCGCCATCAATGAATCGTCGTGTGCGATCATGCACTGGAGTGACAAGATCTATTTCTTCAATAATAACTTTAGCTGCCGTTTTTTTTGGCGTGGTCAGATCAATTTCTTCCACAATTTTCGTAAAATTTTTATGTGGTGTTGCAGTGTCGGATGAGATTACATTTTTCGAAGTGGCGGAAATTTCTGCAGATGATTGTACTGATGTGGCATTCAATGGAATATCAATACTCTGTTTTGTTAATGACAATGTAGAGCTGGCGACAGAGCAATTGTCCTCATCAGCTACAGCCAAATTTTCTATTACCAGCTGTTTTCCAATATTGATATCCTAAACAGCAGAGAAGATGGGACAAAAATAAAAGTAACTCCAGGAACAGTAATAATCATGGCTAATTGGACAGAACAAAATAAATACCTGATTATTGTTTTTATCAAAGAGATCAACACAGGGAATCGGTGAACCTTCACGACGACATTTTCCTTGACCAATAATTCGTTCTTTGTATCCACGAACTTTCGCAATTACAACTTTCCATTGTGCACACCAACATAAATCGGAAAATCTATCGCACACTTCTTGACTCCAATCATTGTCTCTTGAAGGAAGAAAGCATCACCACAAAAAACATTAAATTAAATTATTGTTATTAGTGGTTGGAATATTATTGCAGAGCAAAATCAATTGGTGCCTAAGACTACTGTTTATACACTTAAATATATATGTAGATATATAAGAAACACCTCACATTAGACTTTTCCATTTATAAATTAACGCACGGTTGTGTTTTGCAATGCGCCGCGTTTGCATTACGATACGTGCCAAAGAGACAAGATGAGTATTCTCACACATAAGGAGAAGTGGAGAGAGACAGAGAGAGACAGAGAGAGAGCAAGAGGGCTGAACGTGTGTCCCTAAACTCTAAATACTCTCGTCAATTGTATCTGCGACTCTCTCATGAGTTGACATGACTTCACGGGCATTAAATTTGAACAATTATTTTTATATCTCAATACAAAATTATTTTATTTAAATGAAGTCATTGAATCATTTGTATATTGTGTTCACTACACATCAATAAAACGCATTTAAAAATTGTGTAGCGTATAAATTAATTAATATTTAGAACTCAATTGCATAAATTGACTGTGGATCGATTATTATTATTTTTTTTTTTTGTAGAAGCAGCAGCAGCAACAATCAACGACGGTAAGTCAAGGCTCTTAGACTCTCTCACTCGCTCTTTCTCTCTACCCATTCATCTATCTAATCTTTGTCCTTCGACATCATATATAAGTTAGCTATGATTTAAATCGTGGTCGTTTGCTACTCTCTAGGGAAATATCTGGCTCAAGAGCATAGAATCATGATCGATCGCACATGACTCTTGGAGAATTCTGTTGTGGCTAGAGATAATTTCTATCGTGATATTATTCCACTTATACTAACATAACATCGCCGAATATATTTATTAATGGGCCAATTATTCGTATCGTTAATTACATGATAATAACCTTGGAAATCCCATTGCAATATTCCACTTTAACAATTGATAATTAATTTGGGCCATTAGTGTAATTAAAAGTAGAGAAAGAAAAAAAAAAGGGAGAAAAAATAAATTATTGGGAATAATTGTGTGAAAAAAATACTCCTTAAAATAATCTATAATATATGTACGTGAACGGTGGCCGGTTGCCAAATGTTTAAAACTATTAAACTGTTTATTTATGATATTGCACTCACAATAATTTGGATAAAAGATGAAATTGCACATCAGCGTTTCTACGTAAAATATATAAATACAAAATATGTACACAGTGAAATAAACTGATGGCGCATCATTGATAAATTCGGTGCATACGAAAAACTTTTGGATAAAATATTGCGTCGTTTTGGAAGTCAGTGATAGGTACGAGAAGCGTATTTACAGTTGTTTAATTACTTGCACGTGTTTATTACTCACTTTCATCAACGATCTGTTGAAAGTTCAATTATATACTCCTCCCCATCATCATTTCGACCCTACAGAGTTTTGTAACACGCGTGACCGAAATAATTTTCCACGGAAACCGCAGTCACGTTTCACTATACTATTCACAACGCTTTCTCTCTCTTTCCCTCTCCCTCCCTCACACTGTTTGTTCCATCAATTGTTTATACATTTGGACGATGCGAAGAGAGGGAAACTAGATTTATATTTGGCGCAAGGGGGAGGAGAATAAGGGGAGAAGGTAAAAGTATATAATTGATTTGCATATAGCGAATATTTGATAATGCCAACAATTTGAAAATTTATCACGGAAAATTTTTTCTGAATATTTCAAATATTCCCCACCTACTACATATTATCCCCCACTTTAATACACTCAAGGTAAACGACATGTGCAGCAAATAATTATCATTGTAGAGAGTCACAGTGAATTGAAATACTTCACTATGGAGTTACTTGTGCCCACTGTTTCCGATATTGTCTTTAAATATTCTTGGCCAATTAAACATTACAAAAAATCTGTGGCGAAAAATAGTCTAATTGATAGTCCAACATTTGATCTTAATGTCAATGGTATTCACAGTTCATGGAATTTGTCAATTAGATTTTGGAAGGGACCCGAAGGCAAGTTCAATGTAATAGAAAAAAAAAATATATATATATATAATATTTGCATTAATTCAGTTACATTTGTGTGATGCTTTTTGCAGGAAAGAGAATAACAAATCCAGTTGTGTTGTGTTTGAATATGCTGAATTGTTCAGTGGAGGAAGTTGAGCAAGCAAAAATACGCTTTCAATTTGCAGTTTATAATGCCGAGGTGAATCATTGGGAATATTGTCATGTAAGCAGAACAATATTGGAATTAAAATGTACATCAGATATTATTTCGCTTGGCTATCGTGATCTATCAATTGTCGATCGACATTTTAAAAAAACTGGTGAGGTAGTGGTAATGGTTAAAATACAAATAATTCAATGTGAGAGTGAACGTCACAGTTTGTCTCAGGTGAATGAATTTAATATTTATTTCCTACATAAAGAATAATAATAAATAATATGAAATAATTTATTGTATTGATAACGGGATTAATTGAATTATTTAGGATATGGCGAGATTGCTGAAGCATCCAAAAGCTGCTGATACAAAATTAGTATGTGCTGGTGCGAGTAACGATGAAATTCCTGTGCATGCAAGTGTCATTGCAGCGCGCAGTGACGTATTGGCAGATATGATAGTGTCAGTTGTGGAGAATAATGACGAGGTGACGACACATCATCAAGAGGAGAAAAAATAAGAGTGAAATTGCTGGCTATTGTTACTGTTATTGTGTATAGCGCATAATTGTGTTTTGCGCATGACAATAAGACATAACTGATATTTCTGTAATCTCCTGTAGTGTGCATTTAATTTTGGCATGTTATCAATTAACATTTGATTAACGTGTGTTAATTACATTTTATATTGTCAATCACGATTCATTCCACGTCTTTTTTTCTTTGTTCTTTCGTATAGTGAAATGTTTTTGCATGAAATTATGACAATGTAGTCAATTTAATTATAAAAGCAAAAAAGTAATAAAGCAATTAATTTAATATTCGCATACAGATGACTTATCGATATATATTGGAATTGCCAGAAATGTCACACGATATAGTTGTGGAATTGTTGAGATATATTTACAGCGATCACGTTGATAATTTGGATACTTTGGCTAGTCAATTGATATCGGCCGCCGAGCGTTATCACTTGCAAGGTAACAAATTAAATTTATTATTCACGTCAAATGACCATTGGGATTTTGTGATATTTAGGTTGCTCTTTCATATGCTCATAGGTCTCAAAGAATTGTGTGAGAGAAATTTAATCGAAACATTAACACCAGAGAACGTCGCGTCATTGCTACTCATTGCTGATGAATTCAGTTGTGATACATTGAAACGAGCTGGTCTCGCTTATTGCGAAGAGAATGCAATGTGTATTAATAAAAATTTAGCATGGAAAATGATGGAGCAAGTTAATCCAGAATTATTTAACGAAGTGTGTGAAGCCGGAATGGGCAGTTCACATTCCAGTAATATCGACGATAGCGAATTGAGTAATTAGAATGAAAATTAATTATAAATAGAAGAACAAAAATCAATATCCCATAAAAATTATTTAAAAAATGATTTTTGTTTAGAATAAACGATGTTAATAATTAAAAATAAAATATGTATACTGATGAGTACTTACTTCGGCTTGACGTTTGCGAGGGAACATTCAATTGCCTGCAATCGAACACTCAAGAAATCCGTACGAAGTTCCAGCAGATCAGATGAATTTACAACTTCATGATCGCCATAATCAACATAGAAAACTTCACATTGTTCATTATCAATAAATGAAGTGACTTCGGCGCGATACCATCGATCGTCAAAACTAAATTTTGCCGCCACTATTTGACCAATTGTTACATTTTTCAAGGCATGTAATTCGTGATTTTCTTTATTGTTGTAGTACGCTGTCATATTTATAATCAATTCATCCAATGCAAGAATACCCGGGCGAACAACTTGGACCCAAAATTGACTTGGATTATCCATGGCACTGACATAAACTTCCATTGTACTTTCATGAATAAGCGGCGAATCATCGGATTGTACGTGAGGCTCTATTTTATTGATAATTGGTGAGCTACGTGATGATATTTTACCACGGGGTGATCGCATTGATTGACCAGCTTCGAGTTTTTCACGTGTTTTATTTGATTCACGTACCATATCTTCAATATGATATAAAGCTGCGGCAATTTCTTCCGCCGATCCCTTTATAATTACGCGTTTTTTCTCGTCTAAATTGTCGGTATAACCTTTTTCCAATATTATTTTGGCGTGTGTTGACGCTTGTATTGCATTAATTATATCACCGCGATCGGCAAGAAGCGCTGAGCGTACTCGTTGCGGTATAAACATTTCGTAGGTCTCAATAATTGGTTGATTTTCAATAATACCTTTGATCATCGCTTCGGCCAATCTCGCACACTCGAAAGTACCTTTTATAATACAAATTCTCTCTGGTATTGCTACATCATCATTGCTGAATCTGATTTTCGTTGATGTTCTTTGTTCAACATCTTTTATTGTTGCACCTCCTCTTCCAATTATAGCCGGTACATGCTGCCGAGGTACTTTCACTTGAATTATATGATCTCTTTTGTCTTTCAGTGTCAATGTATCAGGCCCATTTTCCTCATCCTATTCAAATAATTTTTAACATAATAATAGTTCAACATAGTAATGATTAATTGTTATTTAATGCACATTATGTATTGCATTTTCCGTACTCACTTTTTTGTATAAAAAATAATACAATCCTACACAGACACCTGTTAAAGATATGCCAATTAATACTGGCAATGATATTTGCTTAGAGACCCACGTCATATTTTCAATTAATTCAGTCTAAAAAAAAAATTCAAATAAATCGTTATATTATTTTTAATTTCTGATAATGTTATGTAGCACTTGTGATACATATTCGATCGTCAAATACAGTCAAGAGCATGATGTAATTCCACATTTTATCTGTGTATAACCTTAAAAGACAATTAACTATACGATAAACAATAAAAATTAATGATTTTGAGAAAATATATAAAGGTTATGATAATGATGAAAATTACATTATTATTACTTACAATTATTTTGGAAAAACAGTGATTGAATTGTTTATTCGAAGTATATATGAAAACTGAATGGAAAAAATAAAATTTCGGACATTTCTTTTAGCTACAACTTTCAAATGCTTTTAAAAATAACAGTGCTACCAACGACACGCAATTAGCTCATGTATAATATATATGTACGTAAATTATGTATAAAGACACCAAGTTATATTTATTCAAATAAAATGTATTGAAGTTTTCAGTGTATATTAGCATATAACAATGAAACAATTGTATTGGAAATAAAATTATTGCAGAGCAATATGACTATTCCATTATTTTCATTAAGTAAATGTATATTTTATAAATCCATTGAATTTCACAGGGGGTTATAAACCCTAAATATCATTCTATCTTACTTGACGCAATTACCAAGTTTAGAGAATGAAGACAGCTGGTGTGAAATCATTATTTCAAGAACATTAAATAAATATATGGAATATATGGTACAGTTCAATAGTTAGTCAAACAATCTATTCTTATTCACTCGAAACGATTATTACATTATCTCGATATTCCAAAAATAAGTCACGTGATGTTCACGGCAGTAGATGTGCACGCACCTGAATAAACTTGATATGAAATAAAATTTTCAAGTAAATCTAGCAAAGTGACTATATTTATAATATTGTTTATAAATTTAGGAAGAAGCAGTCAAGTATATCCCATTCTTATTCTGCTAATTGGCAGCCATCAATTGTCACATTACACTCATAATATATAACAAATTGAATTCAAAATACATATTTGTTTGTTTAAGATAGAGATTCATGATAATGGAAACAAGAACAACAAAATGAAATACAAAATACAGAGAATGCAGTCATATAATTTATATAATTTAGTGGAAACATGATATGTATTTTAGTAAAATTAATTCAAAAAGGTAAATGCACGTATATAGTAAATATAATAAAAATATTTAATTTGACAAATATAATTCGTATTATTATCAAAAATGTTGTATTTTAAAATGTTTCTTGAGTAGATGAAAAACAATGAATGTATTGAATTTAAAAAAAATATCATATTCTATTATTTCCAACATGATTTTCAGGTAATATATTTCATACACAGTCTTTTAGATCAATATCATTGGCACATTTCATGCTGTTAATATTATACAGCTATGGGATAATATTTATTTACGTCTTTTCATTTTTCTCATGGCGAGTCTATCATGGCAGCGATCAATGGCGGCATTAACAGTTTCAAACACATCTGCCTCGTGACTTTGTGACAGCGGTAATTGCATCACTTTATTCCATAAAATCTTTCCGATTTCACCAAGATTCTCAATAAATATTCCATGTGCCTCTTTACGCCAGCCTCTACTAATTGTTGGTATATTTTTGGCTTGCCGAATATTCTCACACACTCGTTGCCAATCGTCATGTTTCTCTTTTGGTCCTGGTGTTGTTAATTGTTGCAAAAATTCACCGATTGATGATCTGTCTGGACGTGATGCGATAATTGCACACGCGAATTCTTCATTAGTAATTGATAATTTGTTGGCCATATTAAATAAATTTTCTGAACCACCAGATGAAAATTTTTCAAATAATTAACACCGATGTAACACGTGTGTGTATTTAGCAGTATGATATTGGTCTGATGTCGTGAATACATTGTAACAATAGCTAATGGTCTCATTTGGATATTTTGTCTTTGTTTTCGCATTTATTCCATCGATCCAATGTTTACAATCAACCGATATTGAATCACTATTCAATATTATATTTGTGTGTCGTTGACAGTTGAATGAAATCAATTAAATAAATAATATTTTTGCATTGTTTTGAGGATAATTTTGTAGAGAATTATGGAGATATTTGTATTGTTTTGTAATGGGTCTCAATAATTTGTTTGAGGGAAAATAATTATGATAATAGTTAATTTTTTCTATGCCATATAATCACTAATTTAAGTGATATTTAAATAAGTGGTCTAATATTAGAGAGAATATTATTCTACAGAGACGTTAACAGAATAGAATACATATGCTACCGAAGTTTTATTCAAAATTGAAACATTTTCATATTATTTGAATATGAATATGAATATGTTAACAATAAATGCAAATTGACTGAGTGTGACGTTGAACGATAAAATCGTCATAATCTAGATAAATATTTAATCACGTTTTTATTACCCTTCAGCATTGTGTAATAGGTGTATAAATATCGATGTCTTTTGTGAATATACACATTACTTGAAATATATATCGATAATAACTTATATCGAATTGAGACGACTCCTGATTACATTTAATAATATATGTCGTTGATATAATAAGTTAGTATTTGACTACCATAAATTTTGTTCGCTCATTAATTACAATTGAAGAAAAATTCATATAAAACTCATCCGAATTTGACAAAACGTCAGTAATATTTTTGAATGAATTCAGCGCTAAAATGGTGCGAAGATTGACTGGTTTTTTGGTGATTTTTCTTGCAATTGGGCATGCAACTGCATATTATCTGATTAGTTTGTTAAATCTATATAATACAATTGCATGGAGTGAAACAATTGTGAACGAACAAATATTGTCCTACAATAATTCAATAATATCCGGCAATAATTCATTACCAATACTCGATAAATTTTTTACTGAACTGGATCAATTCTCAAATGATAATGGCATCTTTTTCACTGGGATAAATAAGAGGAACGTTAAAATGTTCGATATGGATATCAATAAAGGCAATAATTTTTATAAATTTCCTTGGCGACCAAAGTTATGGAATCTTTTCGAAACAGTAATCCGTCATTATAACAAGGCCCGATCGCGAAACTTCAAAATTGTTGATGAATCAAAAAATGAATCATTGGACAGTTATTTTATTCGATTTGTACTGGAAGATTCATTAAGTTTACCGAGCGCGCTCGAAAACATCTATAACTTAATCATTCCATCAGCCCACAGACAGTATCATGGTTTGATGGAAAATGCAGCCAGTAATGTAAGGGTAGTTGGATAAACAAATAATAATATGAATACCTATTTACGATACATCGAATAAGTACTAATAATATTATTTTAACAGGTGAATGAAGCACATAACTGTGATAAATTTGTCTCTACACAACAATTGATGTTAATCTTTTATCATAAATTAGCTATCATTGAAATGAAAGGATTGACAGCATTAACATATGTTTATTCATTACTGCAGCCTGGAGATAAAGGTATATGCATTTATAATACAATTATTGATGGATAAATTTCTATATATTTTACTGTAAATTAACTAACCAGCAAAATAAATTAATTATTCATTGTATTAACGGGGTCTCTTTACAGATCGCAATTATCCAAAAGCGATAACGATAGCTAAAGAAAAATTTCAACAACGGATGAGAAGCTATCACAAAACCATTAAAAATATAATGTCATTACTTCCACGTCAAATTCATCGATGTAATATAAATATTCCAGAACGTGGTAAGCATAAAATTGATTTGTAATTACATCCACCAAACCTGTCATCATTTGTAGTAATCATTTTCTTTTTATTAGGTGTTAATTTTATAGAGTTTGTCCATTATCACCATGCAATGTTGATTAGTTCATCAATTTTAGGAACACGTCAACCAGGCATGGCGTTTTATCTTTGTTCTACAAAATGTGAAGACATAAATCATGATTATTTAGACAGTGAATTTGGTGTAAAAATATATAATGTCCAAACAATTGATAGCCGGGATTTGCAAATATGCGAGGCAGTAAGTATACATTTAAAATAAAACAGTATCATTCATTAATTATATTGTACATATTCTATTTCTATATATTGTGGTACAATTGATTGTGTAAAGGGCAATGGTTCAACTCGCGATTTCTTATGGTGGATTAATCGAGAGCGTCTCTATGGACACAATGAAACATGTTCACATAAAATTATTTCTGGCAATGATATTCATTGGGAAATATCATCGCCATGCAATATTTGCCAGTGTTCCGTAATTCAAAGTAAACCTCGTCATGATAACGACATCTTGCGTCTCAGTGTCTCACCTCAAACTTCAGATATTCACAATAACATGTTGAGTACAATTATTTCTCACTATAATTATATCTACAATATCTCTTTTTATATATTCAATAATGACTAATTATCATTGGCAGGATTGTTGTTGGTGTGAAATTTGTTAATTACGATAAAGCGATACATCTTCAAATACAACAAAGCAAATTTTCACCTGATCATACAGCAGATAATTATACTGTATGGAAAAAACTTGACGACGATCACTCGAGTATAAATACAAAATTGCATTATGAAACATTGGCTAATTTTTCGGGACAAGTACTTCTTGATGACGTGATATTGCCACCTAAATACGCGGTTACTGGTAAATATTAATGACGAATAATATAGCACATTATACTATTAATAATATTATATTTATTTGTTATTCAGGAGTTCAATTCCAAACCAGTGACACTCCTGTTCCTGGTTTTTATTTACTAGTTCAAGGAACTGAGTTTGATTTGGCCACCGGTAAATTGGATCCTGATTCCAGTGTTTGGTTTCTTGCTGACAATTGGGATATCTCTGCTAACTCAGATTATGAAAGGTATATCGACAATATATCATTTTGAATGCAACATATTTCTGCACGAGTTGATGTTTAATTATATGTAATATGTCTTTTTAGAATTGAAATAGAGATGAACGATCCCGATGATCCAATTAGATGTCGTGGCTATAACTATGATGGAGGAAAAAATAAATTTATTAAATTAAAACATAGTTCAATAGTAAAAGATGCTGGGCAAAGTACAGTTCCATATATCGATGCGCAATCAGTTCAAACTTTTCCACCGTTTCCACTCAGTGGAATTGGATTATTCTATAGAGGTAAAGTAGGATGTGGTGGATACATCGCGCCACGTATATTTACCCTTGACATCACTCAATATAACTGATATATCAATAGTATTCTGTCTATTCACCTGTAATTCTCCAAAAAAATTCGTTATTTAATATATTTTATAATTGTGTGCAAAGATTATTTTGCAGCGAGATAATAAAATAATTCATTTGTAAATATTGAGCAACAAATAACAATTATAGATATTTTTCTTTATATAGAAGACACTGAAATTAACTCATTATTATTATTAACAAAATTTATTTTGTGTCACATTGAGCATGATATTTTCAATGAATAATAGGATGTGGCTTTCAAGAGAATCAGGTCATAAAATAAAATAATAAGATACACATTAACCGCATTAAATATCAATTAGACTGTATATTCGTCATAAATCGTCACAAAATTCATTTCAAAAAAAATACATGTATATATATTTAATAATAATAAAAAGTCCCACTATACAAATTCACATTGAGTCTATCTCTATACAATATGGATTGGTTCTCTGTTGTGATATGGTTCTGTATATATTCGTTTATTTCGTGTTAGCCTGATACATTTCAAGCATTTGTGCTTACACATCACTTTGACACCCAAGACATTACATAGAGCAATGCCACTAAAATACTTTTTCACATATATTTACAGCTTATTGCCACAAATCAATTTTAATTCTTCACATTTATTGTCAATAATATCCTGTTATAAAAAATGACAATGGTTGTCTAATGCCAACATCAGTCTACTTTTTTACTTTCCCCATAGAAAAATTTCCCAGTTATTATTCATGTTATCTTCCTATTTCCCGATTGTACTATCATACGATAATTAAAATGACTATTTGTTCAATCAATGTCATGTATATTGAATTATTTTGGCTCTCTATCGATGGACATTTTTGATGTTGAGTCTGAAATATTATTTACTGCGTTATTAAGTGCTGCATACACATCTTCAGTATCATCAGCATCCACCGGTAATTGACACATTATTTTAGTCCAAACGAGATGTTCAATTGCAACAAGATGCTCCATAAACAGTTGATGTGCTTTTTTCCGCCAATTTTTGCTTGTCTGTGTCATATTTCTTGATTGACGAATATAATCACACACACGTATCCATCCAATGTGCTTCTCTTTTGGTCCTGGCGATGTGATTGCCTCAAAAAAAGCCTTCATTGACTTTTTAGGTAGACGTGATGCAATAATTGCATCTGCAAATTCATCATTGGATATCGTTTCGTTGTTGACCATGTCGAATAAAATCTTTGTAACACTTGAATACTTAGAAGACTTTCGTATGTTCCCTTTGCAGTGACAATTAGCTCTGAATATTATAAGCTATTCAATTGTCCTATTTAATATATTTTTCTTTTTTTTCATTTCCTGCCATTTCTCTTTGTATATAATTCTATAAATTGACTGTTTACATCTACATATTCTTGATTGATACTGTAAATACAAGAACGAAATTGTATTTAAATATCGAAAATGGAAATTCCAACGATCCTTACGTATCTATATAAATATATAAATAATATAATTGAGAATATATATATATATATATTTATATATATATGTATTGATGAGAAGTAAACAGAGATGTATGGTCCTGTGTGTCGGGTCAAATAGACATGAACTTGTCCATCACTCGAAGAAAAGTAACGTATCTTATAAATAGAGTAACATGAAATAGAAGAAAGTAAACTGGCGGTATTATACAGCTGAGTATAATTTAGAACTACGTGTATGGTAGCGCTGGCTTCTATCTGCTTTCCCGTTACTGTTTACGAGTTCTGTTCTAAAGAATAGGTGAATTTTGAAATTTTTCGAAAAGTATCTATTTATTCATCAATATCCATTTTGTCCCTTTCAAAGTAATCCCCCTCAGAGACCTCGTAGTCAATTTATTTTGGAAAACATAATATTTTCTTTATCACATCAATATAAAATTAAATATATAATATTGTCACAGCAATTCACAATATTTAATTGACTGTAATGGAGAAAAAGACATTTTTACTTTTCATCACTTAGTAATATGATTTATACGATTAAACAACAATAGTGATGGAAAGTACTGGGCAAGTCTGCTTGCTTAAATTTTTTTTTTTTATGGTCATTATGAAAATTTCATAGCAATAATGAAGCGAAAAAATTTGCAGTGAGATAGGGAATCACGCGATTAGATATTTAAACTTTGTTATCAATGTTTTCTTTTTTTTTAATCTAATCGCTGTGTGTTGTCTTCTAAACACTGTTTCCCTTTCTTTCAGTGACAAATAACGCATGCGCGATCGATCTTTAGGTCTCGCTTGACAATTATATAAAGAGGCAGTTCCAGATAGTTTCATGGTTCAATTGATTTTTTGCAATATCCCTCGCTACAATATCATAAATAATGTCTAAGTGGAAGGTTTTAATCACACGCAATGACATCCCTCATAGTGGATTGGAACTTCTTCAATCGAGGTGAATTATTTATCATGTTTCTCAATACATATTGAATTTATATTGAATCATTTCAAAGTATATTCAATTATATATAATGATTTATTCGAATCAGGTGTGATGTGACAATTCTACATGGTGAAAATCCTACTCAGGCCGATTTAATAAATGCCATTCATGGCCACGATGCAGTTCTACTTGTTGGACATTACAATATCAATGCAGAATTGCTCAATGTCGCCGGTAAAATTATAATAAAATAAAAGGAGAAATATAGAACATGAAAATGCTTCAACATTGTGTTTATAGGAACGAAATTGAAGGCAATTTCGACAATGTCTGCTGGATATGAACATATGGACGTGCCAGAAATAAAACGAAGAGGAATAAAAGTAGGACACACGCCTGTTGTATTGAGTGCAGCAGTTGCTGAAATAGCAATATTGCTCCTTCTCAATGCTGCCAGACGCGCCCATGAAGGACGTTGTTTACTTGAAGCGTAATGAACATATAATTATTTTAATTAATTGATCTTATGTATATGATCAGTTGATTAATTTTTAGATTTGAAATTGTAGTGGACAATCGTCGTCGAAACCCATGTGGTTACTGGGTCAAGATATTCGTGGATCCACTGTTGGTATTGTGGGTTTGGGAAATATTGGTGTTGAAATTGTCAAGAGATTGATTCCATTTGGAGTTGAACATTTTTTGTATAGTGGACATGCGAAAAAAAAAATTGGCGATGATCTTGGCGCACAATTTGTCAATTTGAACAAACTTTTGGAAACGAGTGATTTTGTTATTGTCGCTGTGCCATTGACAAATGAGACACGGGGTCTTTTTGACGATGTAGCATTTGATAAAATGAAAAAAAATGCTGTATTTGTAAATATTGGCCGTGGACAAGTAGTTAAAACTGACGCGTTGCTTCGTGCACTTGTGCAGAAGAAAATATTTGCCGCTGGATTGGACGTTGTTGATCCCGAGCCATTACCAAAAAATCATCAGCTTTTAACACTGCCAAATTTCGAAATTTCACCGCATACAGGTAGTGCTACTGTGAAAACACGCAATGACATGTCAACCATTGCTGCGCAGAATATTCTCAATGCATTTGATGATATACCGCTTGTTTATCCTCTATAAACTGTGAAAAAAAATAAGAAGAAAGAAAACAACAATTCAGACTTTAAAATCATTCCAAATTTTGTATCAATACATTTTGTTTTTCTTTTTATATATATATAACATTGAAGTCCATTTACAATTTATTACGAATCTAATCACGTCTGTTAAAAATTATTGTATTTATACAGTAAATGCATTGTAATATGCATTAATATTTCTTTTTTTTTTCATATTCTCTCTTATTTCGACATTGACACAGTATTACGTAGCATGTAAAACGTGAATTATTCATTATTCAACATTGAAAAATATCGATGAGGTTAAATATAAATCTGATTTGATCTCATTGACATTAACATTTGCGTTTTGTTATTTTCCAATCATTCTCAATTTTTCCACCCACTTTTTCAATCACATTCATTTTTTGTTTGGAAAATGTAAAATTTATCACCCATAATGTACTATAGGCAACCATCAGGCTTCCACCACAGCATTCTTTAAATTACTGAGTATTGGATCAATTTTATTCTCGAGGGAGAGTATGTGGCCAGTGTTACACCCATGGGATGCTATAAAACTCACAACTAGTGGTAATTTATTCATTTGAACCACCTGAAATATGTATCAATCAAAGTGATAACAATTTAAATGCACATAAAAATTCTAACCTCAAAATAATATTTAACTTTCTCACTTGGTAACTGCTGTACATGCAAATAATTGTTTTATTCTTTCCAAGACCCAATTTACTGCCCTGGTCTGTTCCCATTCCAAATGTAGATAGAAAACTCGCTCTCATTGCCAATTCTGGAGCTTTATCATTTGCCACTGATATAACAGGCACTCCATCACGATCTGTTATCAATATACTGTGCAGCCCTTCAACACTATTTAATAATTGATATAAAAACCTTTTCAACTCCTGTAAAATACACAAATATATTTATGTATAACCTGACTTTTGTTTCATTGTCATGATGATGAAATAAGTTTGCTGAAATTGACATGATTTAAAATCATACCACAGTCATATTGGATTACTATTTCACGAATACTCAAGTTAATTTGTACACATTTATAAATGACTATTGCATTAATAGCGCATTTATGATATTTTTTCGGATAAAGACAGATAACTCTATAATTAAACTGGCGAAAGAGTATAATTCGGACAAGACTAAATATCTATCTCTTCCAGTATTTTGACGTAGATGGAAAACATTCTCTTCATCAAAGTTATGGCGAGAAGCAGATGCCATCTTTACCTTTTCATGAATTATTGTCTAGCATTGTTATATATATATATATATATATAGTTTTGAAAGCGAAAAGCACCACCAGCGACGTTGTATTCAACATGAGAAATTTAAATGTGCACCACTGCTCGGCACATGTGCTCTGTATAACCTAAACAACGAGACACAATTGCGCCGGAGAAATATTTTACAGTGCATTTGTACACAAATGCAACAAATCGTATTTAAATAAACAATTTTATACAGCATTTTTTTTCTTACTGCAAAAAGTGATATATTTATTTATTGCAAGTGTGTTATTTGGTATATCTACGTTTCACAATTATATTAATATATATTTATACGGAGGCATGCGAATAACCGGCTACTTGAATTATTCCAATACAACACTATAATATTTATTATATTGCGATGTTAATCGAGCCAGTATTATCTAATACATCTCCGGATTTTGGAAAACCACCGGAAAAACAAAATCCAGTAAGTTTCATACTATATCAATTGAGTCAACTTATTTATAATATTTACAAGTGAATCATAACCTCAATAAATTTTTTTTAGCTATTGAAAACACTTGGCACACCACATATAGATTCATTTAATTATATGTTAGATGATGGACTTGCTGAATCTATTAAAGACATTGTACCAGTTAATTTTACACTTGCGAACAATGATAAAATAACTCTATGGATTGAAGACGCGACAATTTATCAACCAACAGTGCCAAGTGGTACAATTGGCGTGAAAAATCACAAAATTTATCCGACAGAATGTCGACAAAGAGGCTCATCATACAAAGGTAAATTTATAATTAAATTGGGCTGGTCGGTAAATGGAAGGCCACAGGAACAAATTGAAAAGGATCTCGGCGATATTCCCATTATGATAAAATCAAATCGATGTCACTTGAATAAAATGTCACCAGCACAATTAGTCGAGCATGGCGAACATGAACAAGAATGGGGTGGCTATTTTATTATAAAAGGTCATGAAAGACTAATAAGAATGTTATTGATGACGCGCCGAAATTATCCAATAGCAATTCGAAGATCGGGATGGAAAGGACGTGGTGCATTATTTAGCGATCTTGGTTTATTATTGAGATGCGCACGAGATGACAATACAGCTACCAATAATACTTTACACTATGTCACAGATGGTACAGCAAAATTAATGTTTACCCATCGAAAAATTTTGTATTACGTACCAATTATCTTGATGCTCAAGTGTTTAATGGACGTGACTGATAAATATATTTACGATGCATTGATTGCTGGATGTGAGGATGATTTATATTATAAAGGATGTATTTTAAATATGTTACGATCAGTTCACGAAGAGAATTTACACTCACATAGCCAATGTAAAAATTATATTGGCAAAATGTTCAAAGTGAGATTGTATGAATTACCACCAGAGACAAGTAATGAAGCCGTGTGTGATTTTATTATTAGTCAATGTATTGCCATTCATTTGGACAGTGCCCAGGAGAAATTCAATCTTCTCATTTACATGACGCGAAAATTATTCAGTGTGGCAAATGAAAAATGCGTGGTGGAAGGTGCGGACGCGGTTATGATGCAGGAATGTTTAATGGGCGGTCATCTTTATCTTCAGGTGTTGAAAGAAAAAATGCATACATGGTTAACAATATTGAAAATGGTGATTTTTAAGCGTGCAAAAACTATAGGCAATAGATTTTCATTGACTGTCCAAGAAATGATAACAGCATTGAAGCAAACCGGCACATTTGAGAGTCAAATGGAAAATTTTTTATCTACCGGGAATATTAAATCAGCAACAGGACTTGGTTTGATGCAGCACAATGGATTGACAATTGTCGCTGAGAATATTAATAGAATGCGATATATGAGTCACTTTCGTGCTATTCACAGAGGTTCATTCTTCCAAGAGATGAGAACTACTGAAGCTAGACAACTTTTGCCAGACGCTTGGGGTTTTATTTGTCCTGTTCATACACCGGACGGTGCTCCATGCGGTCTTCTTAATCATCTCACGATGAATTGTATTATAACAAAGCATCCTAAACCAAATTTAAAAGCTGGAATTGTACCGGTATTGGTAGAAATAGGTATGATACCATTGAAAATAGCTGATAATTGGAAAAATTCATATATAGTGATGCTTGATGGTAACATTATTGGTATGATTGATGATGAATTGGTATCACGTGTAGCAAATCGACTTCGTATATTGAAAATAGAGGGTGAAACAGTGCCAAAAACAATGGAAATTGTTGTAATACCGAAGAAAAATGTGCCAACGCAGTATCCTGGTGTTTATTTATTCACAGGACCAGCGCGAATGATGAGACCGGTGATAAATTTGGCGGTAAATAAAGTGGAATTTGTTGGTACATTTGAACAGGTTTATATGGATATTTGTGTGGTGGCATCAGAAGCTCACGAACAAACGACACATAAGGAACTTGGTAAAACTGCATTTCTCAGTAATTTAGCTTGTCTTATACCAATGCCTGATTGCAATCAAAGTCCAAGAAATATGTATCAGTGTCAGATGGGTAAACAAACAATGGGATCGCCATGTCATACGTGGCAATTACAATCAGAGACGAAAATGTATAGATTGCAAACACCAGGCACTCCATTGTTCCGTCCTGTACATCATGACAATATAAATCTTGATGATTTTGCTATGGGAACAAATGCGATTGTTGCGGTAATTTCCTACACAGGATACGACATGGAAGACGCAATGATAATTAATAAATCGGCATATGAACGTGGTTTTGCGCACGGTATGATTTATAAATCCGAGTTTGTTGATTTGACGGATGCAAAGAGTTATTTTATGCGTGATCCAGATGCTCGAAAACTCGTTAGTAAATTGGACAGTGATGGACTGCCATTTGTTGGCGCAATTTTAACCACTAACGATCCTTATTATTGCTTGTACGATGCGGAAAAGGGAAATTTTCAAGTTGGTACTTATCGTGGTAAAGAGAATGCTTATGTGGATAATGTGAGATTATGTGGTACTTTGAACAGTCATATACCGCGAAGAGTTTGTATTACACTTCGTATATCGCGGAATCCTAGTGTTGGTGATAAATTTGCATCGCGTGCTGGACAAAAAGGTATTTGTTCGCAAAAATGGCCGGCGGAAGATTTGCCATTTACAGAAACTGGATTGATACCCGATATTGTATTTAATCCTCATGGTTTTCCAAGTCGAATGACAATTGCCATGATGATTGAAGTAATGGCGGGTAAATCTGGCGCAGTTCATGGTTTAGTTCATGACGCGACGCCATTTAGATTTAATGAGAAAGATACGGCGGTGGATTATTTTGGAAAACTATTGGAAATTGGTGGATATAATTATTATGGAACGGAGAAAATGTATTCGGGTATTGATGGCCGTGAAATGACAGCAGAGATATTTTTTGGCGTTGTACATTATCAGAGACTTCGTCATATGGTGTCGGATAAATGGCAAGTTCGAAGTACTGGACCAATTGATTTACTAACACGGCAGCCAATTAAAGGACGACGACGAGGTGGTGGTGTACGATTTGGTGAGATGGAACGTGATTCATTAATTTCACATGGTTGTGCATTTTTACTTCAAGATCGATTGTTTCATTGTTCTGACAAAACATCGACAATGGTTTGTCGTAAGTGTGGAACATTGCTCGGTCCATCGTTGGAAATTGTCAGGAGCCGGACATTAATGGAAAGTCGTCGACGATGTCGATTATGCAATGACGATGAGAATGTGAGTGAAATTGATATTCCATATATATTCCGATATCTCGTGACACAGCTCACGTCATGTAATATTAATGTTAAACTTTCGTTCACTGAAACCTAGAAATGGAAACAATATAGAGTTAATTGAAAAATAAAATTATAAAAAAAAAACAAAAATGTGGCCAATCAAAAGATATTTTCTCAATTTGTAACATGATGAAGCCAATAAATTTTTATGTAAACATAATCTTGATACAATATAACATTTTATTTTTGACATTAATACTTGGTGAATGGTTTTATCATCAATCCGTTTTTTAACTACTTACAACGGGCAATATATATATATTTTTATTATTTTATATTTTTACATAATACACAGTTCACCATTATTCACGCACATTTTAACGTTGAGAGTTTTGTATTATTTTTCTTTTTACGTTTATCTGTGCGCATCGAACGCCAAAAAATATCTACACGTTAACTTTTGTAGGTTATGTACACATAATTTCAATTTATTATAAGATTTTTGCCATCACCTCGATGTTTTATCGAAGAAATTGATTTTATTCTTCGCCTTGTTTTCTCTAAGAGACAAACAAACCTTTATTCGTCGCTTCAAGTAAATAACGGAATGTAACCATTGAATCATGATTGAAAAAAAAAAGTTGATACGTGAGATAACTTGACCAGACGAATTAACAGCTGTTTTTTTTTGCCCATATTCTTTCCGTTGTTGTGGTGATTTTTTTTTTATCATGCTCATGATATAACTAAAGTTATTTATTCTTACGCTTTAGCAGGGACTTGTGCACCAGTCGCGCCAGTACTTCCTGTTTGCTCTTTCTCCAATTGTTTTCCCAAATATTCCCAATTGTGTACCATTAATTTTTGAACAGCAATCAAAGCTTCATATCGAACATTGGGATCTTCATGGCCCAATAGCTGCATCACTCTTTGTTTACCGCCTAGTTGCTCAATCACGTGTTTGCCACGCGGATAATGTCGTACATACTCGCCAATATCAAATGATGCCACACTCAACACCAGTGGGTCTTTGCTTGTCTCAAGTAAGTGAACGAGAATACGAAGCAATTCATAATTTTTTTCATTCAAACGACTGGCGTTTTCTCGCCAAAATTTACTTGATTTGTGCACGGGTGACCATTCCAATCGACCAGACTTAACTTGAGTTGAATATTCGTCAAATGAACTCAAATCTTGCACTGATAATTGAAGTCGATCATTCAAAAATTCAATATCTTCAGTGATATCCTCGTCATCGAATTTACGTTGGCATAGAATTGATAATTGTTTCAATACTTTGCATTGAACCATGGCAATGCAGTGCTCCTTTGCCACTTGCTTGTCCTCAACTTTTTCAATCAGATTCTGATAGGAAACGAGAAAAAAATAAACAACCATTGTTTATAAATATATTTGATTGAAGAGATTAAAAAATTGAATTGCAATAGATTTAAAATAGTTACTCGGAAAACTGCGAGAATAATGCGAGTTACTTTCTCCTTGACAGAGTCACTTAAAATGTCAGCGAGTATTGGGATGACGTTGAATCTTAATAGGAGTAATTGAACGTGAAATTAATGTTATCAATAAAAATAGTAAATAGTAGCGAATAGTTGGCGAACTTACTTATTCATTTTTTCGGCGAGCAGTGGGTTAAATGTTAGTACCCAAAGACAAAAAATTAATTGATATTGCACTTGGAAGTTGACACGTCCTGAGAGGACACTGAGAAGTGTGGAAATACCATCAACAGAGACAAATGCAAAACGATATTCGTCAATGCGCAACATCATTTGTAGGCATCGTGCGACCGATTGAATGTACTCATTGTTCTAGTTGAAATAAAATAATACAAGCGACATAAATAATTTTCAATTCAATCATTAGAATGGAATTATTTATTTCAATACAACTTTCTATATTGCCAATTGACAATAGAAAGTTTTAAAATGATTAATAATTTCAAATTTTTCATGCAGCAGATAAAATTATTAGTAGAAATCACTCAGCATTATTCTATTGATTATAAACGAAACTGTATGATAAATATCATTCTATGTTCTACATTTATGATTTGTTATTGCAAAACCAACCAGACTGGGTATTTCTTGGAGAAGAGTATCCTCCCCGGGCGAAGTAGAATCGACATCTTGCACCACTTCGGCATGCATGTTTGACTCCTGTACAGTTTCAAACTAAAAAACCCCCCACTCGATTCTATTTATATATATCCATTTGCGTTGCCAATATATAAAATACACAAACAATAAGAGACGACATGAAATTGCGAACCCGCCAAAAAGCAATATTGCATGTAAGAATTGAATATTATTAATAAATAAATCGTCAATTCATTAAATGTTAGTAATAACACACTCCATTAAATACCCAGCTGATGGTTTCTTTTGTTTTTCTTTGTGTGAATTAGTGAAGATTGTGATTAGTAATTGGTTTGATGCTGTGATAAAGCAATGAAGCATACAAATAAGAAGCAATAATCAACAACAATCTATGTTATATTAAATATATCAACGAATAAACATTCTGAAACAAATAATAGATTTAAATTCCAACGAAATAGAAGCGATAAAGTAAAATTGCCATATAGAAAATTAAATAACTGTTTGATTAATTAAAATATCTTGTTACATTTCACTATACAATACTTACGCACAAGTTCAATTGATCCTTCAGCCAAGTTAAATAAAACTGAAGATCTGTTTTCTCCATGAGTTCGTGACTCCAACACGCGAGCTTTGCAATAATTCTCGACGTCATATTCATAATAAAACCATCCTGTCTATTTAATAAATTGAGAAATGGTCCCCAAACTGACTCACGCTTGCGTGTAGAATGTTCACGAAATATTTCCACACGACTTCGATCCTCCTGCAATGTAAACTTTATATCAGATAAATATAACATTGATAAATGGAGGAAATATTCAATCATACCTGCAGCATATCGTCAATCATTGTGAGAATATATTGAATTGTTTGATCCTTCGATACATGTCCCAATAAATTGAGAAAAGTTTTAGCCGCTTGATTGGGATTTTGCTTTAATTTCGCTTCTCTCGCAGCTGTATCGCTTGTATCAAAAGCCGCAATGAATTCGTAGTCCTCTTGTGATATCATTTGAGACCTGAAGTTGTTAATAAAAACAAATATGAATGAATAATTGTGATTTTATAGGGCAATGTTACCTAATAGATATTGATATTAATCTATTAATTTATCTAATTGATATAAATTTATTATGCCTTGGCCGTAGTCCTAAGGCAAAAGTTATACAGTTTTCAATAGATATTAACAAAATAGCAAATGATGTAGTGAACTTAATGAAAATTTTAATGAAACAATAAAATAATGAATTAAATGAAATGGAAGAGCAATAAAATAACGTCAGTATTTACTGGAAATATGATTGCCAATTAATATGCTGATTTCTGATGTCTGCAGCTTGTTGTTGTAAGACACTGGTAGCAGCCAGCATATCTGTAAAATTGTGTGAATGAATAGGTATATTGTTACATTAAAATATAACATAAATATAATACTGTGATTTAGGGTTATTGCAATTATTTATTGAAACGCCTATGTAATCATGTGACATTGCAATTATTTGGCGCATTGTATCATTTTAAATGAAGAATGATAATTTTGGTATATAGTGGGAGTGGCAGTGTCAGGTGGAGAGAAAATTTTTTACACAAAATAATTACCATGTTTTTCTTCAGGCAACGCCGGAATCATTTGATTTATATTAGCACGATCCGCCATTTTGTGTTTAATAACACCACTGTCGTGTAATTATATTGGAATTTAATTCGCCTATTTTGGCGTTTTACTGCAGTTTATTATCGGAGCACAGAGAAAAATTTATTTGCTCGCTGTACTTTTTACGTTTCAGCTGTTCGATCACAAGACTCCGATGAGTTTGTCTTACCACAATGATAACAATTATTGTTCCCAGTAAATGGGAAAATGGGTTCTAGGGAATTGCGAATTATTTTTTAGAGGGCGCGCAAGAAATCTTTGAAAAAAAACTCGAGCGCATGCGCAATAATATATAACCACCATCTTGATTAATATTGAAACATTTAAATGTTTTATTATTTATATTGTCTATTGTAATAAATTTTTAATTGAGTGCATAGAACAAAAATTAACTGTTACATTATTTAAAGTATGATGTGTCAATAAAATATTTTTATACTCTGAACATTTGTTGATTTGATGACGGGCAAAGTACAAGCATTCATATTATTTTATTGATGTTATTTTTTTCTCGGACAATGAAATTTAAATTTAAATTTAAATAAAAAAATAAAGGCCGAATAAAAATCCGTGTCGTTAATATTTTATTGTGTTTATGGGCTATGGACGGACGGATATAAAAGCTAGCATTTGTAAAAAGTGATTTATTTTGCAATGAAAATTCGTATGGTATGTATAAAACTACATTATATAAATTGTATTTTGTCAATTATGAATGTCGCTTACCGTTTTTTTCTTTTTTTTTTTTCAGGTATGGAATTTATTTCAAATTCATGTCGTGCATTGACCATCTCATATTTATGTTTGTGTATTTGTTTGTTTATTATTTAACGTTCATTAACAACCATTTTGAAACATTGACGATATATTTTATTTTTTCCTCGTCAATTAAAAATGGAATAATGATATTGTTGCTGTTTGTTTTAGTTGTTTTGGTGAGTTATTTCAACCGTGTCATATCGTTATTATGAAATACTATACGTGAGTATGTATAAAATGTTATTACTTATTATGAGATATTCGACTATTAAATATTACACTGATTTAGTTATATATATATATTTGTTTTTATCTTGCTCTTAAAACGTAATAACGTATACTTATTAATTGTATAGCAATATTTATAAATGGATTTATATTTTTTGAATTGTCAGTACAGTCTGTTGTAATTAAGCTCTTCGATTATCGAATTTATTGATTTTTAATTGTTTGTTGATACGCACACGGTGAGTTTTTTTTTTTCCTTTACTTTTATTTTTTGCTTTTGCATCTCAAAAAATATTGTCACGCATTGACAAATAACTTTTTTATACGCCATATATATTCAATATTTATATAAGTATATGTATATATAAAAAATTTGATAGACTTATTAGATAAATTTGTTTCTCTATATATAAAAAAGAAGAAATGCAAAAGAGAACAAAAAAAGAAAAGAAAAGAAAAGAAAAGAAGACAAAAAATAATAAGTTTCGTCACTTCAGATTGCAAATATATAAGTATTTTTTATATTGAAAATTATGTAGATATAGCTCTATTATCAAATATAAACATATAGAATAGTCATTTTTTTGTTTTTTTATAACAGGCAAATATCTTTCTCCAAGACATTATGTTTTTATCTTACACATATTTTATTCATTATCATTCAATGAATATGTTGATTGTAAAAAACAAAAAGTACGATCACTTATACATATATAATCCTATTTGCTTTATAAAAATTCATCATCGCATTCATTCAGAACAATGAAAAAAGAAGAGGAGTTGGCGTATGTCAACAATTAGTTAATTTCTGTGTTTTTTTTTCCTTTCATTACTTTTTCTTTTCCTCATTATTTTGACATTCAATCTATTTGTTTTCTCCTTATTTACATCCGCCCATCTCTCTCTCACTCTCGCATTCTACACAACTATTATATAATGATATATACTCACGTTCAATATATATAATACCAATTGATTATGATTCATCATCAGGAATACTGGATTATTTTTTTATTTATGTTTTATTCATTTAAGTATTACTGTGTATAAGAAAATAATTTTCACGCACTTTCTAATAGAATAATGTTTTATCGTGATTATTTTTGTTTTCGAGTCCCAACAATGAGGGAGAGCTCACTGTGTCATTTGCAAATACATCCATCTAAACATTTTCATTAAACAAATAATAAAAAAAAAAAAGTAGCTCATCAATTTGATCACACGTAAATATATATCGATGCGAGGTTTGCCTTTCTCGCCACATAAATTCTGTCGCATTGGCGCGATCGATGTTCGAGTAGTGATATTTGAAATATCTCTGCCTGAATATAATTGCAAAAAAGAAACAAAAAATTTAAAAAAAAAAAAAAAACGTATCGCCAGCGTTACCACTAGAAACCTTTACACTTTCTCTTTCACCGCTTCGTTTGTTCGGAATATCTTTAATCATTTTATTTATTTAGTTTCTTCTTCTAATGCACATTTTCCCTCATTATTGTATTTATGCATATCATTTTTTTTTCCACATTTAATTTTATTATCGACGTGCGTATGACTTGATAGAGTTTATCTAATGTCGGTTAAAAAACAGAAAAAAAAAAAAGAAAAAAGAATGGAATTCACATCACCTCATTGCATATTCTTCTTTACTCTTTTACTCTCCTGTTCTCTCTTTCTTTCGTTTCGCTCTCTCACAAATCGCAGTCTTTTCTTGGGACGTACATAGGTATTTTACTGCATATAAACATTTTATCAAAAAAGTTTATTAATCACTAGCAGAGGCCCGCGACGGCATCGCTGGAAATGCCGCGCGAGCTTAAAAGGCCAACAACGCACGCGCTCGACGCGTATCACACACGATACGCCGCGCGTGAAATATATATAGACACCACTACGCAATATAAAAAGACATACGACCAGCACGGCCATCACTATATATATATATATATATATATATATATATGTTGTGCGTTCATACTATTTTCATGCATACTCCTCTCATCTAAACTGGTCTCGTTCGTTAGCATGCTAAGCACACTCATAGATTATATTTTAATACCTAAAATAAAATAGTTTTTATTGTATATGCCGAATGAAAGAAAAAAAAAATTACATTCTTTTCTTATTTTGTTTTTTTTTTTAACGGCTATATTATACAAGTACGGAGGACAAATCTGGTGTGTTGTATGTGAGTGTATGTTTCATATGGTGTATGTTCGACACAAATTGAATAGTGACATAAACGAGATTATATCAATTCATTATTTCTTGTATTTTTTTCATATCGTTTCTTCAACTATTATTTTTTGTTTTGTTCACTGGCACCTCGGGCAAAGGCACGCGACTATATAAAAACTATTTAGATCCATATATATATATATATATAATAAGCATTTTATATAGAATAAAATTTTCAATTATTTCATTCGCTTCTCCTCCATTTTCACCATTGTTTTTTCTCTTCTCTACTTTGTATTAATATTAATTTTTTTTTTTGTTTTATTTGTATTATTAAGTACATTCTCGTTACCGGGACACAAGACATTATGCTTTGCTTTTGTCTTTAAGTAAATTACTTAAGAAAAAAAAAAAAAAATAAAATAATAAAATTAAAAAAAAAAAAAAAACGGTACGAAATACTGGTAATTCACCATAAGAAATATATTCCACCTATCTCCATAGCATTTCTCAAACTATCAAAACGAAAAATAGTACATCTGACTTCACATCACCTCTCACACAATATCAATAAAATTTTAATTCGTGAATTAAAAATTTGTTCATTATCGTATTCATTTTTTTTTTCGCTTTCTTTTTATCCTTATTTATATATATATATATATATATATATATATATATAATAATAATTATTATTATTTTTTTTTTCGTGCGTCCGATACTTTTTCGAGTCTACAGGCCTCTAATAATTTCAGTCTCTCTTGTATCAAAACGCACGTTTGGACGCTACAACAACAATAATGTATAAATCAAGTAGGCCCTATCGCAATAAAAACTGCTACAATATATACGTATACACACATATATATATATATATATATATATATAT
>CAJUYH010002800.1:0-36113 GCA_910591685.1 Galerucella tenella
AAAAAAAAAGTGGACGATACTAATTAAGGGGCCTGCCCTGTTACAAGACCTCACGGGGCGCAAAATACATCGTTGCATAAATCAGACAATAAATATATATTCCATTTACCTATTCGCACATGCGACTTGTAATTATTTATGTGTTTATTTATTTGTTCACATAATTATTCCACATACGTAACTCGAAAAAATCATAATAAAAGGTAGAAATTTTGACACGTAGAAGATCTTTAACGCTTTTAACCCCATTGAAATGGCACGCGATTACACACGTAAACATATACTCGGCATAAACACATGCACACGCACAAACTCACGCACACACGCACACACACACATGCCGACACGTAAAACACGTACATACAGAGTTGTGACGGGAAAGAAAAAAATTAAATAATTATATAAGCCATGACTTGATAAGCCATTTATTTCCAAGCGTTCAACACTCCTCTCTCCGGTCCCACACACGCGCTCTGGACCTAATACTTTATTCCAAAAATTGCTCAATAAATGTCATCAATTTTTCATTTTTTTTATCATTATATTTCTTTGTCATAATCAGGTGAAAAACAACTATGAAATACACCCAAAGCGCTACAGATCTTCTAAGACTTCAACATTAATATTTATAATAAACTTGAATGTTTACCCTTAAATAAAATGATGATAAAATGCAATTGAATTATATTCAATATAATAATGTGACAATGAAATAATTTGAATTGAAGAGAAGGAAATAATAAATCATTTGGTATGCGGAGCTTTTACACTTAAAAATAATGTATTAGTGGATCAGAGATCGTTAAGTCGCATGGAATTAATATTTGTGTGAAGATTACTATGATGATGTGGTCGGTGCAATGTGCTGTTTATGGTGAGGGGACCTACCATATGACCAGGTCTCGCCCATGTATAAACATATCCATCCTGACACGCAGTGACGAAGCAATCTTCTCTAAATACTAATTCAGTCAATCGTTCGTGTGCCAATTTTTTACACACAAGTGGCTCCAATACTGGACACTCATCGAATCTAGGACACCAAGCAGTCCCAATCAATCTCATTGGATCGTCCATCACAGAACTTACTTTTTTTTGTCCACCTAAACTTCCACCGACACTATTTAAATTGCTTGCATTTGAATTACTACTCGCCTTATCGCCACTATTTACCACTGATGTATTATTTGTTGTTGCATTACTTGTCCGCATTGTCAGACTAAAGTTTCTCTTATGATTATCACCCTTGCCACGTTCGCCAAAACCAAGTCCGACAAATCGTTGAGTTAACGAATTAACCGTCGATACTGCTGTATTTGTATTTGTATTCGTATTTGTATTCGTGCTCGTACTGTTGCTGTTACTGTTACTATTGATATTACTAATATCGTTATTATGAACACTAGTACAATCTTTTAAACTTATATTATTCATATTATTATATTTAGCATTGTTTGTATGGTGATTTGAAGTTGCGCCATTGCCACTGCTAAATGTACCAGATGATGAAAATGTACTTGAGCCAGCGGCAGAAGCTCGTTGCTTAGCGCAAACAGGCTGCCTCAATACATCCTCAGTTATGTCCCATAGACACAATTGAGTATCCTCTGAAACACTACCAAGTCTATAACACGTTCCACCTGGTACACGTAATTCCGATCCGCACGAATTTCGATTTGAATTAATGCCCTGCGATGTCGTTGACAATCTATTTGTCTTATCATGAAAGTTATTGTGTGTTGTATTATTATGTTGCATTCCCTCATCGTCCGATCCACTAAAATCACCATCAGCATCACCATAACACGTTGTAAATGGATCAAACGCAACGACATTCACCCAACTATGGTGTCCCTGTCCCCTTGCAACCACACGTTTCTCATTGAAACTCCAAATTGTCACTAAATCATCTTCACCACCAACAACAACATATCGTCCGTCTGGCGACCAGCATACACATAAAAATCCACCGAAATAACTTCTTGCTGATCCCACAAGTTCCATTGTATCATAATGGAATACACGGAGGAAACCGTCTTGCGATACAACAGCCAAATTTGCTCCACATGGACTAAAAGCAAATTCATTTATACAACATCCTTCAACCCCAATTACCCATCGATACAATGGATTTCTCGTTGATTTTGTTTTACAAGTGTGTATTGCATAGCCGTCGCCCGATTTAAATGGCTGATAATGCGGTAGAGTTGTCCCACAAGGCAGCTCCCAATTGTACAAATAAAGTTGACCAGAGCTGTGCGATACCAGAAAAAAATTACTTGAATTCGGTACCCATTTGATGCAAGTCACTTTTGTCTTATCTATCAGCCTCTGCAATTCAAACAAAAATACTTTTATTTCATTCACAAACTTAATTATTGATATATACACATGTATATATATATATATATATATATGCGCGCGTATGTACATGTGTACAATCAATATATATATATATATATATTGTGCTTGCATTTATCGTTTACCTCTTCATTGTACAATTTATTCAGTTCTTTCTTTATAGGTTCAATAAGTTGAATTTGACCCGTTGAAAATCCTACGAGTAATGGTGCAGTGTCCGCAGTTACTGATGCTGTATTGAAATTGTGACATGTTGGATTTGTCCCCTTGTACAATTTTTTGTCCACAGGTTTATTCAAGTCTACCGCCTGCCACATGCCCAATAAATTCATAAACAATTCATTAAATAATTACACATTGATTAAATTTTAATATTATGCAGTGTAGTATAAGAAAATAACGAATAGAATTGTGAAAAATTATACAGTATATCAATGGCAAATTTATTTTCTCATTGAATCACTTCCTAGAAACATTGATAAGTGATTACGTTGTAATATGCAATGATTACAAAATATATATGAGTAAACAGTGTCATACATGTGAATATAACAGGAAAAAAAAATTGGACAGCTCTGAACTTGATAGTGGAGAAATTTCATCAATCCCAAATCAAATCCACCTCAAATTACATGAAAACATGAAAATTTTATGAGTGAATTATCAGCCAAACTGTCAGTATCAAATTTTCAAAGGGAAAAAGGAAAAAAAAAGAATGGATGTCTCGGAAAATAGGTGTGGTAATATTGAAGTAAAGATGGAGTCGCACGCAAGAGTTGTAGGTTAGGTGATAACTATACTGACAAATAAAAATAGTTTTCAATGTGAATAAATTAATAAATAAATAGCAATAAAAAATATATTAAACTGACCTTTTTAACACCACGATAAACATAAACATATAATTCCTTGCCAAAATTGAAACACATTCGATCACCGAGACCCTGTGTCCCTGTGGGGTCCGCTGGATCCGGCAGAGTAACAAACGATACCCTAACCGATGCACTACCCCGTGTGTCTGTATCACCAACTCGATTTGGTCTCGAATATTCCGACAATGTCATCAGTTTATAAGTCCCTTCCCGCGTGACAAATTGTGTTTTTAAGTCCTCCTTTCCGCCGCCGTCCAGCTGCACAGCCATCTTACCACCAGAGGTTCAATGCAAGAGCTCATGGGCGGCGAAAATATTGAAAAAAGTCCCTGGGTAAAATTATTATCAATGTCGTCACGTAGCTCCACTTTTGTTTTTATCACCCATCAATGATATTCTATTTAAATTTCATCTATAGCCTCTATCTCTCTAACAGCAAACCACTATTCTATTCACAATGTCTTCGCGTTTTATTTCAGAGCTTATGATGAGCGCCCCTATATAACAGCCTCTCTTCAGCTCTCTACTATACATGCCACCACACTTACGTTATCAATATATATATATGTATATATAGCAGACGGTTGTATGAGCTGGTATGAGCCTATACCAGCCATCACACACAACTAAACCAACCACACTGCATGTTGTTGATGCGCGCGCAACATTTTTCTCTGACAGTAGAGTTTCTCTCATACTCCGGTCTCTCTACTGCACACACTTATATCTATATGTATATATATATATATATTCATACATGTAGATGCATACACTGTGATTGTATGCTGCGCTGAGTCTGATACTTGTAAACAACCGGCAGCAAGAGGGTTGATTAATCTCATTTGTGTCATCCTGCTTCCTGTAACACACGCCATTTCGGGCTTCATCACAACGGCATAACCATTATGTCATTATAAATGCAATATATTGTATTTGCCGGCTGACAACATATATATATTTAATATTCTTCACCGGCATATTTAATCTATATAGGTATGAATTTGTATATATATATTATGTATCAATATATATATATATATTCATCTAAATATTGTGATTATAAAATCACTCATCCTTAATGTATAAATGTGAAAGAGGTTATTTTTAATTTTTCAGTTTAATTTACAAAAATAATATGGTTTATGCAGTTTATTACGTAATAAATTGCATATATATAATTCAATATTTATCATCAGTTTCCAAATGAATTTTTCTATTTTCTCATTTATAGTGATACTGCTGTTTTTTGAATTAATCTCATTGCACAGATATATTTATTTTTCAACTTTTAGGTTATCTTAACTTCTCAATCATAGAGCTTTATATCTATTGTTTCGCAATTAGTCATATAACTATATATATATACATATATACATGTGTGCATCAATATACAATGTACATATGAGTCATCAGATGTGTATGATGTTATTTTGTTCAATTAAATGGTAAATGTTTGTGCTCAATCGACAACTACTCATCAATTCACAATATTATTCTGATAGAGTCACGTTTTTTTTTTCTTATATTGAACTTCGTCATATATGTTATGTCTGTCGTTGTCTTTATATACTTATAACATTATTATATAGATATTGTAAGTGAGTTATGGAATTTTCGGTATACTTTGCTGCAACATGATTTCAAGGCTACTCCACTCTACTCTCGATTAGTAGTAGTTGAATAATCTCCGCGCATAAATACATATTTGATTTTAAATTTTAGCGCCAGAAACCATTTGCCCTTTGACCTGTGCCCTGCCGTGGAGCTTAATTAACCGATTGGAATAAAGTCTGAATCATCTGACATGAAGAGAAACATGAATTATGACGGAGATATTTTTGCTGGAATGAAAAAAATTAACATTGCATTGTGGGCAAACACGCAGTGTCATTAGAATACGACGGTGCCTTGGACAATTATTGTTATCTTTTATTTATTTTGTATGAAAAATTGAGTGGTACAATCCTCAATTCTATAGTTTGGTCTAATTATTGTCTATGGAAAATTATCACTCTTTATTATATACTTTATTAGAGACAGCAATGTGTTTTGCGACTTAGCCTCAAAAATAAGATATTTTATTTTAAATTTCACGGTTAAGATTTGATGTTCATTCATTGTGTATCTTTTCGTTTAGATAAAGATTTATAGTATATAAAAAAAGTCATAGTTAAATTCATTTCGGGCAGAAAGCAAAGTAATATATCATTTTGTTGAATCGCCTGTGGCTTCATTGTATACATTGTATCATCATGTGGCAAATGTATTATATTCACTCATTAATTGTGAAAGTATTCACAGTATTGTGTGTGTTTCAATAAAATAACTTTGACTTTCACGGTCAAATTAGTTTTGTACTTGCGTGTATATTTCGTTGTATTTCACTTGGTATCCATCGGAAAGGAAAATTTCGAGGAACATCACAGGCCATAGGCAAAATCATTAATGCGACACCGACAACAGTTTGATATTCATTGTGCAATTAATTCATTCTCTGTAATTTAAGGAAATACCACATAAGCTATCGACAAAACTCGACAGCAAATAAATACTACCTCATATGTATAAGTATACTCTGAGATAAATTATTATAATCCACCGTCGACTCATCTTCGATATTTTGCATTCTGATTATATTAGTCGCCAGTAACTAATAGCTCCTGGGATATTGGTAATTGGATTTTTATTGAATGATAATGTAACTAATCACCTAAATACAAAAAAACTAAAACAGAAAGAAAGTTTGGACATAAACAGAGTATGATTTAAAGCAAAGAAAGTAATTATAGAAATGATCGACTTACACTGATTGACTTCTGAGTCCTTCATATGTATAATGCTGTTTACTTTCTTATAATTGACAAAATGTAATAAAATACTCATATAAAATGTACAGTTACAATATAAGTAATTCGATATTAAATTACAATTAAATTAGTTTTTTATTCAACCAATTGGAATAGAAATAATTCAAATGAATATGACAACTGAAAGACTAAATGAAAATATATTTACTCATAAATTTTTTTATAGAAAATAGATATTACAGGCTGCCGAACATTTTTGTTGCAACTCATGTTATATGTAAGGGTTTAAAAATATTGTTTTAGGTGAAAGGTCGCCTCTATATCACTCCCATGATGTTTTCTTAATAAAAAGCAAAGTCTATTCATACTTTTTTATTTTTGTGATGAGTCCAGCACCTACTTTTCTGTTTTGAGGTTATTCCGCATGACTGAAACCATTTGAAAAAAAATATAGCGAAAAAGGAAAAGAACAAAATCGACGAAAACAACTTGGCAAACAGAAGAGGAAGAAGACACGATAGCAGGAAGTAACCATGTGTGCAAAATTTTGAATTAAAAGCGGCGCCACGGCAAATCACATGGCATATATAGATATACAGTGTATGTATGTGTTCCAAGCAGCCTTACTAAAGAACATAGACGTACATAACCTATTTATTCGTTATAACAAATATAGCAGTTTCAATACGGAAATTGTTAGACGAATAAATAAAGCATATGTGATTGCATTTGTGGCTTACACACAATCGACTTATAGAGACAGTTAATCATTTTATTATTTCAATATTATCAAGTGATATTATAGTATTTAATGGTGAATAGAAGTATTCAATTATCAAAAGAAATTAGTTGAAAACAAAAGCACGTGGGTAAGCACTCACTATTATCTGAATATCAAAATATGAACATAAATATGTAATAATTCTCAATTATTTATTTTTCAGATAATGTTTAATATTTAATTTTCATATCACGTGAAATATGTATGTTGAGTAAAATGGTGCGTGGAAAGAGACCGGTTCGCGGTGGAAAACGAAAATTGGATAAATATCAATCAAAACCACCAAAAAAAAAGAAGGGTAAATTTAATTTTCATGAAGCCTCGTATGTGAAAGATCGTGATGCTAAAAATGCTGAAATTGAGAATCAACGAAAGAGACTTGAGGAAGCGGAAATACAAAAACGAAAATATGAAGAGGAGTCATCTGATGATGAGGATAAATTAATTGAAAATCCCATGAAGGCTCTTATGTCAACATTTTCACAGAATGAAGCACTCGGAAAAATTGCTATTGAATCAGAGTCCGATTCTGACAATCCAACTGAAAATGAAGAGTTAAATGATGAAATGTATGATGAATTCGATTCATCAATGGAAAATGAAGTGAATAATTCACAAAACACAAAAACAAATAATGACATTAATTGTACGAATGAAAGTGATGAGATGATTAAAATTTCAATGAATGAAGATGATGAAGAAGACGACGAAACAGCGCGCGAAGATGCTGGTATATTGCATGATCCATTTTCAATTCATTTAAATAATGATTTATCGAGGGAGATGTATTCAGTTATTTCAAATGCAAAGCCCTCAATGGAGACATTTAAATTATCATGGCGAAAAATTGGTAAGATGATTGTACAAATTCCAAAAACGGAAAATATAACAGACAATGCCATTACATTGAAGAACAGAGAAACACAAGCTTCTATTTTTGAAGAGAAACAATATGCGAAATCAGGAACATCTCCTACACTAATCGATAAAATAGATTGGAATAAACTGTATGTGAAATGTCAAATTCAAAACAATATAAGCCATGCCAATTATAGCAATATAAAAGATAGTTTAGATTCAAAAAATCCAAGTCCTCTAACGGGATTGCAAAAAGAATTATTTTCAATTATGAATAATTATCAAGATTTACTTTACTGTGAACGAACATTTTCAAATGCTAATGAAATTACATTTACATACTGTTTACATGCAATTAATCATCTGTTGAAAACACGAACGAAAATTTTACATCACAATGCCAAATTATCAAAGTCAAATAAATTATCAATGGGTGAAGTACCAGATGAATATCGTGATCAGGGTTTAGTGAGACCAAAAATTCTTATCATCGTACCATTTCGTCATTCATGTTTGAAAATTGTTGACATTCTTATCGCTATATTGATTGGTGAAGATAAAGGCGGTTCTGTTATGAATAAAAAACGTTTTTATGATGATTTTGGCGGTGATACACTAATAATGCCGAAGAAAAATCCAAAACCTGAAGATTATGAATCATTATTTAAGGGTAATACAGACGACACATTTAAAATTGGAATATCAGTGACAAAAAAAACATTGAAATTGTATTCGGAATTTTATTCATCTGATATTATTATAACATCAGTATTGGGACTGAGAATGCTCGTGGGTGCTGAAGGTGAGGATGATCGTGATTATGATTTCTTAGCATCCATTGAACTTTTAATAATGGACCAAGCTGAAACATTTTTCATGCAAAATTGGGATCATTTATTGCACGTGCTCAATCACATACATCTTCAGCCAAAAAATTCACACGATACGGATTTTGCACGGGTAAGAAGCTGGTGCGTTAATGGATGGTCAAAATATTATCGCCAAACGTTAATATTCTCCAGCATACAATTGCCTGAAATCCATGGAATTTTCAATAAACGATGTCACAACTACGCTGGTAAAGTGCGAGTTGCAAATGCAATAATGTCAGGTTGTGTTTGTCAAGTTGTGGTTCAATTGCCACAATTATTTCAGAAATTGAATGTCAATAGTCATGAGGAAGCGATCAATGCGAGATTTCAATACTTTATAACAAAAATATTGCCACAATATAAAGACAGCATAATGAATCACACATTAATATTTGTCCCATCATATTTTGATTATGTTAAATTACGTAATTATTTTAAAAAAGAGGAACTCAATTTTGTGCAAATTTGTGAATATTCAAAGGATGCTAAAGTAGCTCGTGCTAGAGATATGTTTTTTCACAGTGATGCGCACTTTCTTATTTATTCAGAACGATTCCATTTCTTTCGACGGATTCGCGTTAAAGGCATAAGACATCTAATATTTTTTGCACCTCCAACGTTTCCACATTTTTACAGTGAAATGTGTAATTTAATGCACGAATCCAATCAAAATTCACGTGCGGGTTCTGAAAGTAATATGACAGTTACAACATTGTATTCAAAATATGATGCAATGCATTTAGCGGCAATTGTAGGTACAGAGCGTGCAAATAAAATGATTATATCTGAGAAAAATATGCACATGCTGATGACTGGAGAATGATTAACATTTTTATTTTATTTTTCAATGTACAGTTAACAATATTTTCTGTAAATTCAATTATTTTTAAATATAAATGAGTATTCATAAACTCTTAATAAAATTGTTACGAATTCATTAACCTTTTACCATAAATAATTCAATTAAACGTTTACACAACTTTGAAATTTAAAATTGACAGTTGTTCCGATATATTAATAAATTTTATCTCTTTGGCAAATTATAATGATTGTTTTTTGCATTATCGGGAGTGTCTGAATCTGCATCGTTCATGTGAACTTCTGATGGGAAAATTGTTGAAGATGAGTCTGGAAACATTTCGTTTTTCATTTCACTTGTAATGGCCTTTTCGTTCTCGTAATCCGACAATAGTGGATAAACGGCCTTCAATTTCTTTAGTAATATCGCATCATTGTGTAATGGCATTTGTGTTATTTTTCTGTCATGAACCTCTGCAACAAAATATCCATTATTATTTTCACTATTTCAATTCTGCATAACCAATATAGACACAGTTAAACGAAAATATTCAGAATTTTAAGTTATAAATGGATTATTTTATTGTTTAATAGTGAATTTTTGATATTAAAAATGGCATTTATTGAAGCAAAATTGTTAATTTAAATCCAAATGTTGCTGTATCAAGTGTTTTATCTTTCATTTATAATGAAACTAAAAAAAAAATTAAATGAATTTCACAAACTTATAGTTTACCATTTGATTCTGAATTGACAGTCAATGGTGTTAATAGCGTTCGATTGAAACACTCGGCCTTTGTTGTAACATTAATTCTAGATGGGATAATTGTAAATCGTGTATGATCCTTAGGATCCCAAATAAATGCATAATAAAGTGATAATACAATTGCAGCAAGACTGACACATATCACATATGCAATGACAATCATTACACGAAATGTTTTTCGTCGATGTTTTGGCTCATAAAGCCTGTCTTTGCTCTCTTCACCAGCAAATTTAACTTCATTCGATGCTTTACCATACGCATCATTTCGTGTGCCCAATGTACGACTGATACTGGCCATAACATTTTGTGTGCTCATTTTTCGTGGCAATTGCATATCCAATTGACTACTGCCACCCCCCGATTTATGTATCTTACGTTGGTTTCTCATTTACGTATCTAAATAATCTCCAATTATATCACACCATTATGCAAATATACAATCATTTAAATCACAGCATCAATAAGTACAAAAAAAATGGTATTTTATTAAAAAATTAATCAGTAATTACAGTTTTTTTTTACCTTTTATCTCTCTTAAATATATTGAAAAAAAAAATCAATTGTACTGTAATTTTCAAATTTTTTATTATTTCTTCCCAATTGTATCACTCATACTTTTGCCAATACGATAATCATAACTATTTCGCCATAATTATTAAACTCACATCGATAAATTGAACGTTTGATTACGCTAACAATATTTAATAATCTAGCTATCCAAGTTTGTGGGGCTACACCCACTACTCATTTTTCCATAGCCTCCACTAATCTTGGCTATTCTCAGAGCCTGCGTATTCACAACGCTTTCATTCATATATATATATAGAACTACATCATGGAACATAAACGATAAGCGCTAACGATTCTGCGCATTCATTCTCTCACCAAGTATACCTACATATAATTTAATACTTCGTTCATATCCTTCATCGCAGAAGTGTTGACAATAACACGCGCCTTACGCAACATCATTCGAGCTTTCATTGTACCAATTCAATTTCATAAATGTGCGGCAATAATATACATTATTTATATGTAACTGCTATAGTCGAAAATTTACAAAATATTATCGGTAAATAAATTACTCGTGAATGGAGTCGACGCGTAAATATAGTTGGAGTTGATAAATTTCATGTTTTATTTTTGTGTATGATGAAAATAAAGGAAATAGTAATAGAATATATGGAAAGAAAAAAAAAACTTAATACTTGTATTAAAAAATTGTACAGGGCAATTTCATTGTTTTTATCATAACATATCATTTATATAAAAGACCTACATACAATTGAGCTATTGCTAATAATCTTGTTTTTGTTTCTTCGTTGCAGAATATCAATTTTTATTTGTAATATGTTGCAACCAGTGTCCGCGGCTTTTATGCCATGCAGAGTTGAAAATGAAAGATATTAAATTAGCCGTAGTATTAATTGAATTTAATTGTTCAACAAGTCCAGAATATGTTTGACACATTTTTCTTCTCCGTTGCGCATTCCAATATCACTAATGTCAAACGCACCTTTATTTCAAGAACTCATCAATAACCATAATTCTGCTGTTCAATCAACAACTTCAGTAAACAATCATATATCATTTATGTAATTTAAAAATATTCCATATGAAATCATATAATTTTTTATTCTTTGTGCGCGTCTGTTTAATAAACATTATCTAAAGAAAGTTTGGAAAAAACACTTTTTTGAAAATCATTGTGAACAATTTGTCTTTATATTGACCAATAACCAATTATTTTGATTGCCATAACATTTAACATTTAAAGTATAACACAGTTTTATCGGCATCGAATAATAATCACCGATTAAATATCAATGGCCTCTATAAACATTGGTATATAGTTTTCTTTGTTCAAGAAAACAATAAAACAAAGTGTATAAATGTTTTTACAATTGGTGGGCATTGTACAAAATTTCATAGAATTTCGTTATCAAAATATTATTCACTGTTTACAATACTTTGAAAATGTTATATATCCAATTGCATAAGAGTAAAATTGAATCACATTCGACGTCAATTGTATAACTAAATAAGAAGCCCTATACATATTTTACCTGACCCCAATACAATACAGTTATTGTTGAAGCACAGTAGATAATCCCATCATTTCATTTCAATTTCTTTATTCAATAATCTATCTATAAGGCTTTAATTGTCAAGGGTCACTCTCAATTGCATGAGTATTTCCATTTATGGTTATGTGTTACAATTGTTGATGTATTTATTGATGAATCATTGTAGGTATAATGCTTATATACTATCAATATACATTTACTAAACAGGGTTGAGAAACATAATTGAAGAAATAAACTATGACTTTGGATATTGAATAGTTCTCTCACCTGGAGTATTTGAAAGTTCTATCGGTTGAGTAAATGGCATTGTTATAGAATCGATTGTTGATTGTGTTGCTTCAGCATGATTATTGTCATGTGGTTTCTGCCCGGCAGTTAACACATCTTTATCAGCCTTAGGAACTTCATTACAGTCCTTCCTGGAATTCAAACGGTCGCTCGAATCAAATTCGATTTCTCTTTTAATAGCATGTTCTGTTGAATGTTGTCCATCAGTAGTTGCGAATGTTTCAGCAGTATTTGGCATTTTCATAAATAATGTTTCAAGGCTTTTGGCTTTGACGGAAACATCAATTCGACCATTAGGAATACTATAAACATCTGTTGACGTGACAGGTGCGACCTTGTCACTTTTATTTCGATACATTTGTGCGCTTATCCGATTCACAAACACATTTATTACTTCTGATTTTCCTCCATTAATTTGAAATGATTTGTCAGATGATATATTTCTACCATTTTTAATATTATTCAATCGATCAAATATTTCAGTGATGTTTGTTTTATTATTATGTGAATTGAATTGAATTGGCAAACTTTCCGCCAAATATTGAGCTTGCACTCGGGACATTGTTCGCGCTCTTGGTATCAATCGTGAATTTGGTGGTTTCCAAAGAAATACATAATATCCACTAAGTGCAATTGCGACAAAACTTACAGAAAATAAATACGCCATTACTGTTATTACGCGTATTATTTTTTTAGAGCTTGCTCGATTTTCAAAAATATCATTTGATGATGGATTATCAGTTTGTGAAGAATTTTGACCATCACCAGTTGCTCCATTTCGCAATAATTCCATCTTTATTTTGTTTGAAAAAGTGCGTTTGAATTGTGGTCGTTAAAATTATTACAATTTTTATCCTTTTATTGAAACACGTAATTTTGAAATATTATAGTTAATACCGACAATCGAACTTTCTTCACTCGAACTTTATACATCCGTAATATTTGTTGGAAATAAATTGTATGTCAATATATTAATTAATGAAGTTTAAAAATTCTTTAGATGATTGTGAATATTCAATTGTATTGTATTATAAGTGTAGGAAGAAGCTGTCACTGTGATAATACACGTTAGACTGCAAGCTCTACGGCCAGAAGGGCCGGACGAAAAAAGCTCATTCTTTCTACACGTGTTCGGATTAATGCGCAAGCGCTCATCAATTTATTAAGCCAAACTCCAATATGCACGTTTACCTATACGTAGCAATGATTCGAGAATGTATCAATTCCTCATTGTTATTTGTATTTTATATATATATATATATATATATATATATATATATATATATATATATATATATACTCATTATTGAAATAAAACGTCAACTAGAATTTTTCAAGGGACAGCATTTGAATAATCATTGAGTAATAATATAATGTATTGTTCAACTGATTTTTAATGATCTAATCACTCGAACATTCGATTTGAAGATGCTATTCTGATGAGTAAAACAACAGTTAATGCTCTCGTTTATAATATCTAAGATTGTTTATAATACATGTAACGACAAAGTAAGTAAAATAGAGAAAAATTCTAAAGCGATATATATTTATTTGCAGAAAATGAAACATTATTTATTGAAAGATGTTGAGATAAACTATTTTATGTTCTGTAAACTCCGCTAGAGGAGCCATTATCTTTTTCTTTTCACGTTGTGATCGTAAGCTGAGTAGACGATAAGATTTTATGTTTGATTTTTACAATTAATATTAACATTGTTTTGTCCTTTGGGAAACGCATCTCACATTTATGCTTTAATAAAAGTACCTAACCTATAAAAATATACACGAGGTCAATATATCATTTCCATCCAAGATCCACCACAGGAGATTCCTCAAGAAAAGAAAATGCAAAATGATGGAATATCATTGGAATATTATATCTATCAGCAGAGATGACCATCAAGGATGATCAGAGATTGATCAATTGACAGAAATGATCATCATGAAGTGAGCGATGAAACATAAAATATTCTGTAAGTGATACCAGCAAAGTCTTCTGTATTATCTACGTCTAATTAATCCTACAATGCTGATCTATCGCTTGGAGATCGATGAGTTATTTTGTTGATATAAAATTATCGTTGACAGAAGAAAATTATGTAGCTGTTTCACTTATTCACGTCTCCATGCAGCACATATCAATTGACAGATGTAAACGTGAATTAATATACATTCACGAGTTCAAGTTCACTTTAAATTCATTCAAAGTTCTCAAAAACTCGATATTGATGTCGAAAGTATGTTTATGCATTTAATTACGCAAGTGGTAATTATGTATACACCATTAATTCTACTGCTACTAAGGAAAACAGAAAGCATATCACGAAAATGATTGCATCAATTTATTGCTAGTACAAAACGATTAAATGGAGCCGTATTGAACATATTAGTACTTTTCAGTACAAATCACAACTATGAATTACATCATTGACTATTGTAAGAGCTACTGAACAAACTATCTGGTACAATAGTATTCACGTACATATATTTTGAATAATACACTTGAAAGGAATTATTTGAATTTCTTTCCAATATAACAGTTGTAGTGTGTGAACGAAGATAATGTGGCTATTGGGCCCACTCAGTCACTTTGGCTAACATGTAGAAAAGAAAAACAACATATGCAGCATACCACTCGATAGTTGAGAACATAAATAAAAATGTGAATACTGCGTACAATGCTCAAATTGGCTTCTTCTCTTGAACAGAAAGAAGGCATATTAACAAAAATGTAAACACATTTTGTTTGTCAGATAGTTGGAGAGATCGTAATTTGCGCACACAACAATACGTGGCTTCTAAAACAAATACTTAAGAATTAAAACAAAAAGCCCACACATGATGTGTACTATACTTGAAGTAGATTGCAATTAAATTACATCTGTTCAATAAAATATATCATTATTGACTGTACAACAAATAATGATATTTTATTCAGTTGTATATAATTGTTCATTGAGTTTTAACGATTTGTAATTGTTAATAATTTTATCAAATTTTAGTTGAATTAATTTATTCAACTAAATAAAAAACATGAAAATACGATATTTTATATATTTTTGCAAGCTCAGTTCATTTTTCACTGTCCATGTAATATATTAAATTGTCATTGTATTGTTTCAATCACCATATTACAATCCTATAAATATATTTATCTACACTTCTACATATAGCGTCGAATAGGAAAATGCAACAATACGTGTCAAATATTTTCAAAAAAAACTATTTATTCACATTACTTTTATCCCCCCACCCGCCAGTAAATGGTGCAAGGAGCAACTTTTATGAATAAAACAATTTTGTGATTTTAGTCGAATTTTTTTTTTAAAACTACAAACTTAAATAAATATTTTCTAAACACAAAAGTATTCTTAAATAGATCGAAGAATACTCTTGAATTGTTTCAAATTTTTCTAATACAGTTTTTGACTTTTTATAAATTCTTACTGTGCACATCTACTTAACATTGTAGTTGAATCGAAATTGATGAACGAGTAGATGTCCAGCAGTAGATACAGACTCATCATACAAGACAGATAATTCCGTCGGTAATATTTTTCTGTCTCTTATGATAAAGACGATAGAGCGACTGAATAAACCAGTGTTTGGACATATTGGCTTGTAAGCTTCCGATTGATATACATATACATCTATACACTATTACTTTTTTCTCATGTAGTACAAGTTAGTGAATTGTGAATCGTGGCGTCACTACTGTCCACTCTGTCTTTCTTACAATCGTATACATACAATTTTGTGAGAGAAAATGGTGCACTTCTTCATATAACACGCTGATGATCAACCCCAGACTCTTTTGTCTGGTGCTCGGGTTTCTCTATCAACCTTTGCTATTACTTTATCTATATATACTGTTATTTTATAATAGCCGCCATGGCGCCATCGTTTTGACGAGTGGCGACTACTACGGTGACAAACTGTGTTTGATAAATTTGTACAGTTCAGAACACTGTTTTTCTTGTGATCCTTCTACAATTCAACGAATCTCAGGGCAGCTTTCATATTATGTTTTGTTCAAAACCATGCGCATAATGTAAAAGTTTGCATAAAATTTACAAAGTGGTATAACAGTTGTAGATAGATAATTATCGGTATTGTTTGAGCATTATTAATCTATTAAAAACCACGAGTAACCGACGACATGTTGAACCAAGCAGTTGTCGAAGCTCTCTACTCGGCCACTTACATTGAAAATTATCTCGATTGCGTTGAAAATCTTCCCAATGATATTCAGAGACATGTTTCACGATTGCGAGAATTGGATGCCACTTGTCAGAGTAAGTTTTTATATCTTTTCCACAAAAGCTGTATGTTTAATTGTGAGAACACTGGGTTCGCTGGTGCAATGTTACGATTGAATGATGATGTTTGTAATGAAAATAGAAAAAAAAAATGGTGCATAAAATTTTGATAATTTCATTTAGCGTATTTACGAGAGGTGGATCAGCAGCAGGAATTTCTAAAAAATGATGCTGACATGACAGCAAGAAGACGTGCTCTCCTTCGAGTTCAACAGGCTCTCATTTCGGCCCAAGAGATTGGTGATGAAAAACTACAAATTGTACAACAAATACAGGACTTGATAGAAAACAAAACGCGCCAGTTAGATCTTGACTATCGCAATTTAGGTATGTTACTTTATTATTTTATTAAACCAATCATATTATCAATAATTTTGTATTTATATATTTTCACAGACTTTGGAAAAGAACAAGAGAGCAATGAGCCAACACGTGAAGCGAATTCAAATACGAATTCCGGTGCGACTGGTAACTCAAATAACATTGAACGTCAACCAAAACGTGCGCGACGAACGAGAACAGAGACTTTAGTGGATTCAGCTCATGCCATGGACATGATTGTTATGACAGAGACACGATCGACCACACTGTCAAACGCGAGCAATGGTAATCAAAAGAAAACGACTGCGGCAACAGCTGGAAAGAAGAAGAAACGAAAAGCACGCCAAGGCAATCAACAAAATCAACATCGTGAAGATACACCGCCACCGCCAGAAGACGATTTAGCGATAGATCCTGACGAGCCAACATATTGCTTGTGCGATCAAATTTCTTATGGTGAAATGATTCTATGTGATAATGACCTGTGTCCAATCGAGTGGTTCCATTTCTCGTGTGTATCACTCAGTACAAAACCCAAAGGCAAATGGTTCTGTCCCAAGTGTCGTGGCGATCGTCCCAATGTGATGAAACCCAAGGCGCAATTTCTCAAAGAATTGGAACGTTACAATAAAGAGAAAGAAGAAAAATCGTAGCAGGAAATGAAGAGATAAAAGTCAGAAATCCTGATGACTAAACAGAATCTGAAAACATTGTTAGAAATAATGTGATGCCATTTCAACGATCAGTTCTGTGTAGATAAGGAAGATTTGACATCTCAATAACGTGCTAAACAAGTATAATTTGTAAACTAACAATTAACTGTAAATTAACAGTATTAAATTAAATATGGATTTATAAATTGTGTGTAACAATGATTTCTTATTATTGTCAAGGGGTTTTATCATGTGATACTCAATTATCAATAATGTAAATAAGCATTACATGTATTTTAACATTTTCATAATTCATTATATTGTAATTATAATTCGCAAGATAATACTCGTTACAATGACGATTAAATGTTTTATTTTCATTTTTATATTTAATGTCGATCATTTTTCCACGAAATGTGTAATGATATAAAAATAAAGTGAGTAATTCTGCCACTAAATTCGAGTGTACTTATGTGATTATTACATTTGGGTAATATTTTTTTTACGGTACATAAATCTAGTTTTGATAATATAAAAGATTAAAAGCGAAAATATTGATGAAACACAGACGGAGCTAATATGTGTCGACACATCATTATGTTAAAAATTATTTAATGTGTCAAAGTCTATGATGAATATCTTACCTTACTTGATGGAAAAAGTAAGGAAAATCTGGAAAAAAACTTTTCTGTATAATCCAGTCATGTGCAAAGAAGGAAAATCTGTATGGGGAGGGTATAGAGGATCGTTTTATTAATTAGTGGCGGCTCTTCCTCTAACATAAAGTTGACCATCTAAATGTAAAATATGTAATTGAGCATGTGAAATTCGTTAAGTGGTTACTACGTCTAGCAGCGCTAAAAGGAAATTTTTTTTTCAATAAGGACAACAATTCAAATTAACAAAAATAATTAGTACATATTGTTTATTGGTATTTAAAGATTATAAAAAAATTTATTCCACTTTATTTTTAGAAAAATTAATACGTAAAAAATCGTTTTATAATACAGTTTTTAATCATTTTTGATGCGATTTTTTTTAAATATTGAAAAACGTTTTCTCTATAGTATGTCGTGCCGGATTTTTGATATTTCGATTTAAAAGTTTTATGAAAATACTTAAAGTGTAAAGTTATGACGTAAAACGCATACTTTTTTTTATAAACTGTCATAAATTGCTAAATTTTTCGAAATTCCAAATTCCAGCTCGACACCATACATTTTTGTAAAAAATAAAGTGGAATAAATTTTTTTATAATCTTTAAATACCAATAAACAATGTATATTATTTAATTTTATTAATTCCTATTGTTATCCCTATTAAAAATTTTTTTTAGGTGTTATCCTTTAAAACAAGAAAATATCAAGACACATTTGTTGTAACTACACGTAACAAATTGAGATATATCGGCAAAAGTAAAATACCCACAAAATAGAATTTACAAATATAATGAGTGATATTACTGGACAAAAAATTAACAAGTCCAATGAATCACGAAAAATTGTAGTCATTCATAGTTCAAGTGAAGTGGGCGTTTTTTGCAATCGATAGTGGAAGAATTTCGAAATAATATAAATTCGGCCGCTACGATGATCAAACGTCACTATCGGTGAAGTTCGCACGAACCTTTGACAACGTCCCATCACATCCATCCCAACAGCTGGCAATGCTGGCGCACATTTTGAATGCATGAATTACACGATTTACATCTCATTTTATTTCACGTTCATTTATCCAATAAATAAATTACTTTATAATGTCAAGGTTTAATTTATCCAATAATCTACATACTTCAAAAACGCAACAATGGCTTAATCGATAAAGTAGTGATGCAGCGTTGTTCAATTTACGTATAAATAAATAAAAAGGATTATAATTTTTTGAAAATTCAACAAAATAAGTTATTTTTTCTTTCAATGTTATTCGAGACATTTAAATTTGCAATATACCAACAATCAACAGCGAGTAATATTATCTCTGAAATTATTCAGCATGCCGCGCAAGAACCTCCATAACGTTGTACTAAAAAAAAATAAAAAATATTTAACACTGTATCAATTAACTCATGTCATTATACACTTTTGAAATAATAAACAAATTTATATCCTTATTATTCTCGCTTGTTGTTTTCTTTTGACAATTATCCACTAAAGCATTTTCACTTTTACTTTATTTAGAGGAAAAAATGTAATCAGAGTTGAAATCATGAATGCATTTTAAGCTTATTTCATTGTTAAACATGACTATTGAAATTGTTAAATTTTACGAGAAACAGGTACGACATACGATCGTGTACGTATCATCATTTTATTAAGTAACTCAGGAGCTTCTACGTAATGATTTGTCATAAAGGCATTTTTTGAATTTATGAGTAGGCGAAACAAAATTATACACCTGTTATTGTTAAACTTAGAAATAAAGATCACATGAGTTTCATGAGAGTAGGTATTTATGTGTATGATTCGATAGACCCCAAAGTAAAATTGGAACATGTACACAATTATTTGTATTCTTATTATTAATATCGTCTTTGACGAATATCTAAGACAAAATGAATGTGGTGTTCAAGGAGGCGTGTTCACCCATAACTTGTCATATTGTTTGTAGTCTTTTTGAGTGGGACAAGAATGCAAAATGCAGGTTTTTGTTTAATGACCCATCGGAAGATAAAGATGCTTTTTAACTTCAGGGCAACGTGCACGTAAATTTAATGTCAGCGGGGATCCTCCGCATGAGACTCCTGAAAGTTCAACCACGATTGCTCCACCACAGTTGCAACACGTTTTTCATATTCACGTTTGTTCTCTTGATATAATTGTGCCGCAAGTGAATTGGCTGGTGAATTTGGATTAGGTTCATCCAGAAGTGACTGAAACAATTGCGGGTATAAAGAATAAAATTTTTTAAATTACATGAAAAAACTACATAATATATCGTGTATTAGTTGCTCAAATTGCATTTTATTTATTTACTATTATTATCATTATTATTATTATTATTTAGTACGTATTTCTTTGTATATATATTTATATGTGGTGAATTTAGGTACGATACGAAGTACTAAAATTGAATAAAAATACAAGTCAATGCTCATTTCATCCCTAATGAACAAACAATCGCCGAATTTTTGAAAAAATAATATACACAAAAACAATGGTAATTGCCGCATATACCATTAATATCATAGAAATTAATAATCAACTAATTGTCTTTGTGTTTTATTGTATTTTTTTTCTTTTTTCTTTCATCTCACGTCGCTGCTCTCCGTTCTCTTTTCGCGCACGCAATATTTTCTTCCACTTCGTTTTCTAATCTGAAACCTATGTGTTTCTCAATATTCGCAATTAAATGAATACGCAATTTCATAATAATTTATTACACAACATTGGGTATAAATTCGATCTTATGTTGTTTCTCAGTGTGTTGACTAATAAAATTGTTGTTTAAGACAATTTTTGTTTTGTGTTCTTCTTTTCTTCGTTCATTTTTTTTTTCTTCATGTTTTCAATTATTTAGGGAGTGATATGCTAAGTAGTTAGCGTTAACTCGATGGTAAGGCTGCACATTCGCTTCCACAGTAGATGGTTGATGGTGATGATGGTTGATTGTGGCACAAATTAAGCGCATTCGCCTGCGACTAATCCACAAAACTTTGTTCCACGCATGCCTTCACTCGCTTCTCGTACTCGCGTCGATTCTCTTTATACAGTTGCGCTGCCATTGAGTTGGCAGGTGAATTCGGGTTCGGGTCACTTAACAGCGACTGCAACCACAAGTCAATATAAAATTCGTTACATATTTCATTGTATTTCATCTCCATGAAAGTTAACTTATTATGAAGAAATAACAATGATAATAGAAAATATTGTGTTCACTAGCAATGCTCATAAAGCACAATAAATTTTAAACACGATCAAAACAAAACCAAACACTAACAAAAATGAACCTTGTCGCCAAGGTGTTAATCAAGACTTTGATGAATTGCAACCGCTGTTAAGGCGACGATTCAACTGATTCGTCGCATATGATCATAGATCTGTATTGGGCATTAGAGTAACGTCTACATGCAATTTAATATTTTATACCAAACAGCCATTGCTTCAATTTAATGGTATCCACACATATTATTTCATGAAATACGCCCAATAAATGCCTTCTATAGATCTATGGCTCAAAATATATCCAAATATAATATCTATATTTCAATAGAAATATTTGACTATTCACCTGTATGGATGTGAGAATGGCCGAAACATCATAGGTAGGGCTCCAACGATTTTGCAGTATGTCAAGGCATATTCCACCGTCGGCATACACATTTGGATGAAACATCTTACTAACAAATCTAACTGTCGGTGGTTTGTTTGGATACTCCTCTGTAAACTCTATGGTAAGTTTGAATGTTCCATCTTCGAAGGGTGTGTCGTGTGGCCTATACATGTGACAAACAAAATAAACAATGTATCGATGTAAAACACAGAATAGTATTATTTTTATTATTTTAATAATTATAAAAATCTGTACTAACCCAAATATAACGGCATTCCATATCATAATATTATTGTCAGTGGGTGCTCCAGAAACGCCAGTTGGTGGATCTTCCTGTAACCTACAAACAGAACAAATATATTCATGTGAATTTCATTGAACAATTATTTAGGTCATTGTTCAATCGAGAAAATGCAATAATGAATCGTCGAATGGTATTAACTTCATTTTATTTTTTACTTTACATTCAACGTCAATGTCACCGCGACCATCGATCGTTTCGTTTTTTTTTTCTTTATGCCAATGAAGACATATATTCATATATATGTGTATATATGTAGATATTCTGTCAACACATAGAATATCTACTAATAGGGTGAAGCAAAAAAAAAAATATAAATAAAAATAAAAAACGTTGTAATGTCGATTTCTAAGAATAAACCCGCCCGTGGCAACGTGACGGCGATACTTTAGTTGACGTTCTCAAAGAGTCAAATCACCGATGTGACTCTTAATGTTCTCCCCAATATATATGTATATATATATACATATATATTGACTTGCTCTCTCGCAAGCTTGTAGCCCTAACACAATGAAGTGCATGTTACTTCTTGATACTGTCATTATCCTCTTGCCATTTAACTAAATAATATGAACGTACCTCTTGAAATCTCTCATAAGTCTTCGTCGAGCTGGAGTGGACATGGTTTAATGTATCAATGTGATCAATGGAGCAAAGTTTGTCAATGCTTACGATGACCTCTAACGCACCGACACACTCACACTCGTTGCTTTCGTCTCGTGTTTTTCGTCGGCCAGTTAATGAGGCAGATTTTTAGTGGTGAGACGTGTGTGTGTGCAGGCACGAGATAACGCGCACCAAACTTTTTGCTGCGCAAAATGTCTCACCTACGGATCACCTACGCACTTTGTCAGATGTGAAGGCCGCCGTGTTTGCCTTCACAAAATACCGTTAGTGGCCGTCCAAATTTCCTCCCTCACTTCCTTGTTCAATGTATATTGCACAAAGTTATTTGGATGACTGATGAAATTTGATGATGGACTTTTTGTCATGGAGTGGAGTCGTTTCACTTGTAATTCTAAGATGGATTGTTATTGGGTTGAATTCACACGCGACGATATTGACGGTTGTTGGTTGAGCACTCGGGATGAAGACTAATTGGGTTGAAATAATTCAATGATCTTGCCATAGACTGCCAAAACGATTTATATTACTATGCAGGACAGCTGGACGCGGAGCTAGAGAATGGTGACAGAAAGGAAATTACCTGTACTGACGTCAGGCTTTGAATCACTCAATCATCCAATAGTTCGCGCATTCAACGTTATTGTACTTACATATGTACATACATGCATATATATACATATGTTATGTGTAAATATATATATTCACCGTTGTTTTCTCCAATTTTTGTTTTTTTATTTAATAATCAAAATGGTGGATGGACTTTTCTTTTCTCTATCGCTATATGTATGTTAAATATTTCTATCGCTAACACCAAAGAGGCCGTTGCATACTTTTAACTCAGTCGATAAGTGTCGCAGGGATATTTTCTTTTTTACTATTGGCACTCTGATTTAGAGTTACTAGAAAGAAACCAAACAATCGGCCATTTGGGTCGTGCTTTGCCCGTTAAGACGGCTTCGTGATTCTTACTAAATCAAGATGAAGTAAGTTATGTCGTTAGTTCGTACATAATCCAATAATTTTTTGGCAATCACAAATCGTTTATCGAAAATAATATATTGGCAATGTTCAAAAGTGCAATGGTGTTAATTTTGTTTTATTCATTTCAGGATCGGACTTTGTGCATACAGTGGATACAAAATCTATCCGGGCCATGGCAAGACCATGGTCAAAGTTGATGGAAAAGTATGTATACATTGTAAAATATAGAAAATTTATTTATTATAAGCAATTCTCCCATCATCAATATTTTTGTTTTTGCATTTGTCATCCGTAATTATTTACATCTTTGTTTCAAATATCATTACACATAATTATAATGCATTCCATACACCAAACATAACCTCATTTGTGATATTGTTTTCAGACATACACTTTCCTCAATTCGAAATGTGAATCCGCTCATTTAATGAAACGCAACCCCAGGAAAGTGACATGGACTGTCCTTTATAGGTAAGAGTTTTTTTTCATGTTTGTTTATCATTATGTTGAGTACAGTGAAAATAATTGTAAACATGGGAAAAATATTTGATGGTTATTGTCACTTTATTTATTAGGCGTAAGCATAAGAAGGGTCAAGAGGAAGAGCAGGCCAAGAGGAGAACACGACGTGCTCAAAAGTTCAATCGTGCTATTGTCGGTGCCTCGTTATCCGATATTTTGGCTAAAAGGAATATGAAGCCTGAAATCAGGAAAGCACAGAGGGACCAAGCCATCAAGTTAGTATCTCGAAATATAAATAAGCTAAACATATAATAGGATCTCTAAATATAACTCGGATAGACATCTGTTCCTCAAATACTATCAATTGTTTTGTATTAGATTTCAGAATGTCTTAGAAAAATAAAACGAGCTGCTTCACCCAGAACTGTCATTATTTACTATAACATTGTTTGGCTTTGCGGGCTTGTACAATATAAATAGATTTAAGAAAATATTTATCCAATTATTATCATATTATTCTGATATTTGTTATGGTATTAATTTTTTTTTGTTTATTACTCAGGGCTGCAAAAGAACAGAAAAAAGCTGCAAAGGCAGTGAAAAAGTCTACGGCACCACCTAAGCCAAAACCCACAAAGAAGGATAAGGCCGCAAAGGTGACACAAAAAGCTGCTCCACGTGTCGGAGGAAAACGATAATTTTTCGGTCCAATTATAAATAAATAAATTGAAAAATCACAATTATTCTGCATTTATTACTCTTGGATCTTTCTGTGTTTTCTTTTTTTTTTTTATTTCGTGTCAGAATAATATCTATTCGTGTTACACAATGTTTTTTTTCACCGGATGTATATGATTACTCACAACTCATTGTGTGAATAGAAATTATACAAATGGAAGAAACGTATTCACTGTTTCGTCGGCGTTTGTTCATTAAGTTCTTTTTTAAGAATTGATAATTTTGTGAGAGCTAAATCTCTCCAGACACGTTTTTCTTCGAGTTTATCCAAAGGACAAATTTCCTCCAATTGTTTAGAAACATTTTCGGCAACGGCGCCAACGAATTTTGGTGTTGGTCCAAATGTCATACTTACATCGTAAATTGATTTATTGTACGTTTCACAATACTTCTTCATACCTGTATAAATTGAAAAATTAATTAATGTGTGCTTTTCTTTTTTTTAGTGACGAAAGAGAAACAAAGGTAATATTCATTGTGAACCTTCAGCATTTAGATGGGCTGCCTCAAATGCACCCAAAAATGCATAACGCATCCCTAAGCCCTCAGTCATGACAATATCTACGTCTTTAACGCTGAGCACACCGTCAGATACAAGTCTCCAGGCTTCATTGAGAATTGCATACTGTATTCGGTTCAACGCAAATCCATCGATTTCCCTCGTAAAAATCACTGGCGCTTGACCAATTTCCGTCATTATTGCTTTAGTTTTCTCAGGAATATCAGCACGGGTCCATGGACTTGGAACAATTTCCACCAATGGCACATAGTACGGTGGATTGACCTGCAATTCAAATTAATTTAACATGGAAGAAAATTAAATTTATTACATAATATAAAATAAATCAAAATGCAACGAGATACTGCATCAATGACTTGCTTCATATGATTACTTTTGTTTTGTTTTTTTGCAACTCGATAAAATGATTGCATAAGCATATATACGCGCATATAGAAATTATCTTTATGAGTGGTATTCTCTATTTGCAGAAGATTTTTTTGTATTGCATATAGCAATCGTAATAGTTCTTAGAACACTTACTGGATGTGATACAATGACTTGGGCACGGTGTTTGAGATTATCACTGAAAAGAGATGGCCGAAATGTAGATGTGGACGACGAGAGAATTGTTTTGTCATCTATCACTTTATCCAATTCACTGTAAAGTTTTTTTTTCAGCTCCAAATTTTCGGGAACGCATTCTTGAATGAGTTTAGTACCTTTTGCAACCTCAGACAAGTTCGAAGTGCCTGAAAAAACAAAATAATAACAATAGTTATGATTAGTGTCTGTGTGTGTGTGTGTGTGATATTATAGATATTCACTTGGCATTTTTAAACTATATTAATAATAATATACTCAATATCATTATAACAACAAATAGCTATTTGTATGCATCAGATAATCGTTATTTTACAACATATGTTATGGATTTTTCATACCAATATGTTGTTAGCTGGAAAAATAGATTTAACGTACCTATAATAAGTCCAAATTGTTGATTTGCACTCAGATTGCCACGAAGCAGTCCATCATCTTCGAGTTTTTTTAACTGCTGTTTAATATCTTTCAACGCATTGTCAATTTGTTCCTGTTTAATATCATAGACGATTACTTGATAGCCAACGCTGGCAAAAAGCATAGCCCAACTACGTCCAATAAGACCACTGGAATCAACATATTAATAATTCAAATTCAATGGAAAGTTATTGTGTATAGCAGAAGCACTTATATTAAAGCCCAAAATAATCATTATAGTTTATTCTTATTTTATTAATTGGGACATTATTTGAAGAGAAATATTTACCTGCCAATAATTCCAATTTTTTCATGTCTGTTCATTTTATAATGATATGATTGCTGCAATTTCCAAGGGAATTATACCAAAAATATAAAGCCGGTGATATAGCAAAAAGCATTGAATGAAAACTAATACATTAACTTTCAGAGGTTCAGATATATGGCTGTGTTTTTCCCCACCATTGACCCAACTAGCGTGCTTATATGTATAATTATATATGTATGTTATCTATCACTTCTGAATCGCAGACACCTTCACACACACACACACACACACTCATTGCGAATATGCTGAGATTGCTGAGAATATGCAATAATAATTATTTATGAACATAAGAGTAAAAATTTCTTCAGATAAAGTGTAATAAATCATAACATTCCTGACAACACTTATTTCTTTTTTAAATTCGAATAACAAATTAATATTTAATTACCTGAAAAAAAATGCAAAGAAATGAACGGAAATTGCTTATTATTCATTTGTCAATAACTATTCTGTCTAAAGACGCATACATATATGATGTACATTGCATTTTATTTACATAAACAGACATTTATTTGCATTGCATTATATATCATATTTACATGTGCAGTGAAAGTCAAATTAATTATTTTTATTTTGGCAATGAAAAGTTTTCATTGCCGAGTGTTGTTAGCCATTTTAGGTAGCGTACATAATTGAATAATTGAATAAATAAATGTTTTTATTTAATTTATTTTTCATTGAATTTTACATTTCAGGGATTTGTATAAAATTTATTGCGGCCAACAGTCCAACACACGATAACACTCAGGGTATTGTGGGGATAAACAGAATAAACATCAATAACAGATCAAATGATGATGTAATTATCGAGTCGACAAATCGCGTCAATTTATTAATGATAAATCCAACGACCGTGAACAAGCGTACGTATCATGTATATATTACGGTTTATGTATTTATATACACAATGCATATGTGTATAACCCCACTTCTTTGTGTAAAAGTTTTTATGAATATTTTATTGTATACCATCAGTCATAAATAATTCAATAACAAGGACATTTAATCGGCTTCAGTATGTCGACCGAATTCAGAAATATTCCGTCAAAAAAATCACAGCGAACGACGAGAAATTTAATATTTCAACATTGTCCGATATAGATGAACAATATATGAAACCTTATCTGATACCAATATCTCCTATTTATTATCAAATGAATTATAATAATAAATCCAATGTGATATCAAGTATTTCAACGATTCTGTTCACGCATAATATTCGTCCAAAGAGCAAAAATATTGAAAGGTCCAGCAATGATAGCACAAATGCATCGGGTACATATAAATTGAGTTTCAATAGGATGAATGACTTAATATAATTCTTTGTGATTGATAGCAGATATTGCATTCGTTTCAGAAACGAGTAAAAATACGCCGATTTCATTTACGAATCAGTTGGATACTCCTTCATCATCATCGCCAATTTCCTCAATTGATTTTGTCTTCGGCGACCATGTAATTGCAAATAAAAAACATCTGCTGATGCGAATGTTGAAAATTTTCAATAGATCTGCAAATAAAGACATGCCTCCTATCACCTCAAATTTCGCCAATATTCACATGAATGAATCACAGAAAAAAAATCACTTCATTGCATGGATGAAAGAAAAATTTTGTATTTTTAATCCTGATTGTGTTGATGTCAATAACAAGGACATGTTTAAACACAAATTTGATACTAATCACGAGGCAAATGTTATATATGATAAGTCGAAAGTGAATAATGATGAGTCCAAATATAAAGACATCAAGCGAATACAAAACAAATTGAGATATCCACTACTTTCTGGTCATATAAAAAATTATTCAAATCACTCACCAATACAACTATTTTTATAAACATTTGTAATGTTATTTCGATTTTAGTTTTACATTTCAAATGGTGGAAGTCAAATAACGAATATGAACGTGGATCAATATCATTGACGAATATGACCTTGGAAAATAACTTTTCATCTATATTCTTCCTGACATTTTACAGTTAGTTATCATTCCAAACAGACATTGTACATTAATACAATATTAAAAACCAATTGTATTTTTATTATCTTTCCTATGTACAGTCGCAGGGGCAATCTGTGGATTGTTGTTAGTGGTGAGATTCTGTATCTGGTGGAAACGAGTTATGAAGAAGAAAAAAGAGCCTGTTGCTTCATTAAGTGGCTCATTATTTATGTCAAAACAATACATCCAACATATCATTTAATTGTATCATACGATATGTGAACTAAATTATTGTACAATCTTTTGTATTATTGTTTATATTATTTACATATACATATATATGTACGTATACGTGATATAAATACATATCATAATAATTATTCTTCAATAAGTTGATATCATAGGCATCTGCATTTACCAATTTCATTTATTCTTTTCACGGGACTTCCCCACAACTCCTCTGTTTCCGTTGACGCACACACACTGTTCGTATTGTCGCCTATACAGTATCATAATGGCGCGGAAAATACGCTATACGATTGGCCAATGGGTACGCTCATATTAGCTAGCTCGGGGAATAACCTGCTGCGTCTTATCAAGGTTTCACATGACGTTTATATCAATAGATAAATTTAATCACAGTAGACGGTAAGCTAATCACGCAATTCTCACAATATTCCTGACATTCTGTGCATTTACTTGTCTCTCTTTCAGTGGATGACAATACGTTATTAACAATAGCATCGCACAGTGATTCGTATTTCGATAGTAAATATTTTATTGTTATGATTTAAATTGTTACATGGAGTTATTTTTATAGTTGAAATATGCCTGAAGTTTATAATAATATCAGTGATTATAATAGTGTACTTTCAAATCCTCACAGTTATTATTATTTTAATAATGGTAAATTGCTTTAAAAAAATATGAAATTGAAGTAGTATATTTTAGTTTATATGGATGTTGCAATAGTTGTTGAAACAATTATCTTATGTGTTTGACAATGTTTTTTGATCCAGGATTCCATTTTGTAAACACACCAATTGATATCATTTTTACATTCATCATATTCTTGTCATTGACGTTGATTGTTTGTGGCTTTTACGATGATTTTATAAACATTGTGGAGTTACGTTGATTTTTATGAGGTTATATTACTACTATTTCAGATACAATGATAGCTGGAATGAACAGTCCTTACAATAGTTCAGTTGACTCACCATCAGCTGAGAGTATGGCTTCACCTAACTCCAATACATCACCCAGAGCAGATGAAAATTATCTCACCTTCAATGATAACTCGTTTCTCACATTGGGCGAAACAACAGGTATGAATTAATATCATAACTGGTATCAAAATGTGTTTAATAACGATAAATAATGTCAAATCTGTTATTATCCATTCAGCTGTGGAATTAGGGAATCCCGAAATAGTAATTCTCGATCAACCCGTTGAGAAATTTAGATTTAGATACAAGTCTGAAATGCTTGGCACTCATGGTAGCCTTGCCAGTGCTAATTCAACTACAAGAAGAAAGCGACATGCACCTACCGTTCAAGTAAATATATCAAAGTATTGATTAATTAATAAATAAACTATTTCAATGATCTATCATTATTTGATATATTTTTATTCATTTCAGTTAAGAGGTTTTCCAGGAATGGCAATAATTCGCTGCTCAATAGTAACGAAAAATGAGGAGAGGCGACTGCCACACGCACATCATCTTGTTAAACGGGAAGGTACCACCGAAACAGATCGCCCTTACGATATTGAAGTGTCAGCAGAAAATGACTGGATTGCCACGTAAGTATTTTATATTATCCAACTGAAATAAACACCTGAATCATTTTTAAATAAATAACCTGAGCACAATACTAAATGCAATTTATTGGATTTGGATTTGAAATTTGAATGATATAAAAACAAAGCTGATGTTACTTTCAAAGAAAGCAACCTTCGATCTTTTGTCATGATTTTTTTCATCATCTCGTAAAGTTACACATAATTTTAATGGGTCATCTGCTCAGGATTGCCATCGAGGAATGCGCCATATCGAGGTTCATTTTGCCCTAAAAAAAGTCTAGAATATATATTTGAGAGTTGTCTAATATTTATGGAAAATGATGATAAATATGATCAATCAGATTCCATGGAATGGGAATAATCCATACAGCGAAGAAACATATCAGGGACGAGCTCGTGAAAAAAATGAAAGCAGAAACACTTGAAAAACATCGTCGTACAGATCCAACGATAACTTGTCTAAGTGTTCGAGAAGAAACTCAAATAAAAATGGACGCTGAAAATGCACAGAAATGGATGGATTTGAACAGTGTTGCACTCTCATTTCAAGCGTATGTGCCTGATTGCCATGGTGTTATGTGTCCTATAACAGTACCAGTTTATTCTCATACAATAAACAATCTCAAAAGTGCATTGACTGGAGAATTAAAAATTTGTCGTATCGATAAATACGTAAGTAGTTGCGACGGTGGTGACGAAGTTTTCATGCTTGTTGAGAAAGTTGGAAAGAAAAATATAAGAATAAAGTTTTTTGAGACCGATAGTAAAGACAATGAAATTTGGTGTGCGTACGGTCGTTTCTCAGAACTTGATGTTCATCATCAGTACGCAATTGTTTTTCGCACACCACCATACAAAGATCGTGAAATTACTTCGCCACGAGAAGTATTTATTCAGTTGGAACGACCGACCGACGGTGACTGTTCTGAGCCAATAAGATTTACATACAAACCCACCGACAATCTTCCACAAAGAAAACGTCCAAGAATGTCTTACTCGGAAAATGTTGATTTCAACTATCCAATTCCATCTGATGCAACAATGTCAAAGAATATTTTTGCCACAGCCACATCAATGACTACGTGCAGTGATTTATCAGCGGAGATCCAAAAACTTGCGTTTGAAAAATGTGACTCCAATGAATATGAGGATTTTCTCAAAACTATTGAATTCGATGAGTACCTTCAATTGGCGAGTCATGGCCATGCAGAAGTTGAAACTGATCTTTGTGTGGATGGTGTCCAAACAAATGATACTGAGATATCAACAGACGGACCAAATTTTGCATTAAATGTTTTGAAAGAGGCGTTGGAACAATCAAAAGGCAGTCAAACAAGAATACAAAAAAATTTGAAGAAAATGCTGAGAGAACGCACGGCATACGGTGATACGCCGTTGCATTCAGCTTTGCGTCATGGTCAACGTGAAATAGTCAAATATATTCTATACATAATTGGCAGTTCACCACAATTTTCAAGCCTTATTGACATACAAAATGCTTTGGGAAAGACGCCATTACATTATGCAGTTGTGCTTAATCAACCGGACATTGCACGTGCATTATTGGTATTGGGAGGTAATGCAAATGCATGTGATAATCACGGTTCATATGCTCTTCATGAAGCTGTGAAAAGACCAGATGCTTGGGAATGTGTTGAAGCATTATTGGCAGCCAAAGCAGATATTGAACAGCGAGACGATGCTGGTTGGACAGCGCTCCAGTTGGCAGCGGAAGCCGGTTCATTGCGCGCAATTGATTTGCTTATTAAGGCTGGTGCTGATATTAATAGATGTGAGAGATCTTACGGTCGTACTGCACTTCACATAGCCGTTGAAGGAGGTCACGTGGACGTTGTCAGATATCTTTTAGAGAAGGTGTGGACATCAGAAAATTTATTAAATTAATAATATGAAAATTCTATTGACTTATATTTATTGTTTATTTTTACAGACAAATATTGATGTGAATTTACGAAATTTGGGTGGTAATACTGCTCTTCATGTGGCAGTTGTAGCTGACGGATCGAGGGCCCAGGTACTTTGTAATCTTTTAATGAAACACGGTGCTGATCCGCACATTTCGAATGGTGTTGTCAGTCATGATCGCGAACTGTTAGAAATCAAACAAGAAGCTGATGAAGATGATGACGATCCGTTGGAGGGTCAGACATCATTTGATTTGGCTTCTGGCAATAGCGAGGTAATTAATGATATTATATTTCTAATTATTTTAAATATTTACCACCCGTCATATTGTAATTAATTTAATAATGATGGAACTTGGTAATTGTCAATTACAGATACAAAATTTATTTATGGAAATGGATCGAAGTAAAAGACCTGATACACCGTCGACATGTGAAGTAAAAGAGGAGGCGAAAGAAGAGAAATATGAAACAATTACAGAATTATTGGATGTTGATCAATTGGCTGCACTTGGAGCATTGTTGGAAAAAAATGATGGTTGGAAGGAACTTGCGAGAGTTATTGGTTGTGATTATCTATCATCATCACTAGAGCTCTCCGGTGCCAGTCCAGCTTTAACTATTTTAAGTTACGCTGATGTGAGTTCAAACGTAAAACTGTATAACAATTTTATTATAGTCGAAATAATAATCTATTTACTCATTTGATTCTTATTTATAGGTTCAAGGTGATCTTACAATACAAAAACTTCTGGATTTGTTGTATGAATTGAAGCAAACTGAGGCAGCAACATTTGTGCAAGACATAATTAGAAATCAGTCACGTTCACATTGAATAATGTCACGAAAAATTTATGAAATAATCACCTAATCATTCTATTTCATTTTTTAGTATATTTTTATTGTAGTTATTATATTATATACATATATATATATATATATATATTCACAGTGTACCATCAGGAAGTTAAAAATACTCTATCATAATTCCATGTGAATCGTTGCCAGATTAAATTTTTATATTAAGTAAATAAAATGAATTAGAAAAAACTATGTTTATATTTATTGAAAAAAAAATTAATTACAATAGATGTTTAATTAATTATCTATGAATATATTGTCATGAAACTAAACTGATACGATATATATATATACATATATGCATACTCGCCAGTTCTATTAGCACTGTGTAATTTATTGTATGTGTGAGTATTGTATTGTAAATGTGCGCGCATGGTATACATTTCGAACGGTAAATGAATCAGCTGATGTGGCCAATCGCGTTTAATACGTAGAGAGAAGTGAAAAAAATAAATAATGGGACGAATAGTATATGCGGAAGAGGGTTTATTTAATTATTTACAATCTTTGGTAACAGCAGACGTTTATACTGTTGGACTTATCCTGGGACAGGTTCGAATTTTTTGTTATTTTTTCTTGTTAAATATTGTCCAGCTGCTCTCGATCACGCTTCTTTATTTTTCATTTCTATCTTATTAAACTGTCGTTATTGTACTTATAACGGTTAGAAAGAAATAGTGTGTAATTTTAATTATTATATTTTGGATTATTCAGAGCACTGAGGATAAGGATTATGTTATACATTTGGCTAAAACTCCACCGCCTGCGTCCAAAGATGTCATTGAAGAAACACTCATTGGTTTGACAACAAGTGTACAACAGGAATCTTCTACAAAATATATTAAATTAATCAATGATGTACCGAATAATTGGGTTGCCGATCATGCCAAGCATGTAAGTTTCGAATTATTTTATGAGAAAGCTCAAAGTCATAGTGTGTAACGAGAGATTATTTTGATTTATAGGTTACGCGAATGTTGCCAGGTGGTATGTGGGTACTGGGAATTTTTATTGTTGCACCGGAAGATTGTTTGAGTAATAAAGATTCAACGCAAAAACTGCGATCTATTGTTACAGCAATACACAAAAATTTAGAATTGGATCCATATCTCTTTGGTAATAATCCTCATGAAAATTTAATTCTTGCATTTAATAGCAATACAAACAGGTAATCTCCCAAACTTGAATTGATTTAAAATCTTTTTGTTGTTTATTACTATATTATTAAACACTGTTATTTACAGATTTTCATGTAAATCATTTGATACGAAAACCGGTGGATCGTTAAAAAATACAGACTGGAGATTTCAGGCAAAAATCACAAAGTGGTATCAAATGGAAACTCATCTTGACTTTGATAAAATTTTTAGCATTGTGAACGATGGTGAATCAGGGTCTTTGAAAAAACAACTTCAACATATTCTTGAAGTGATATCGAGGGAGATTGAAGCAGCAATTGTTATTATGGAGGGTGAGCCAAAACCTGCGGATGAATTAATCGAAGATATTTGGAATAAAAAGAAAAAAGATAGAAAGGAATTGAGAGGTGATGAGTCAAATCCTCATGGAAAAACACTTCAAGCCACAATATACATTCCATGTGTAAGTTTAATAATATTGAGTATAATAAGCGCAATCGTTTTCAATTTTTTACCGCTTGTTTTCAGAATACACACAAATCTAGCTCGAAAATACAATCTCTCACTTGTAGCGCGTCGATACGATTAAAAGGGCAACTGTTTAGTAGAACTTTTGTGCACCACAAGTCCATAATTAAAGAAGCAGCGAATGCAATCAGGCAGGATTTGATGAGATCAATGGCGAGCAGACTTGAAATGCATTGGGACAGTTTAATTGAAGAAGAAAATGGTTTACCAGAAGGTAACGATGGTATATTTGTTATGGGTTCCCTGTTGGAATTATTGGTATATCGTAAATTTGTTTTTTTTTTTCTTTCAGACAATATTACATTACATGAGCCACCAAGAAGAGTACTAATAGCACTACCACACAGTAGGATTACTCTATCAGATTATTTATTTCCTGGCGAAGGTCCACAAGAAGCACTCATTTCACTACAAGAGCTTTTGGATGTTGAGGTTCACGAGAACAATGTTCAAAAAGAGATTGAACTTCAAGTGGATCCTACAGAATTTTACTGCGAAAATGAAATGAAAAATGATGGAGATAAGAAACGAAAATATTCGGAAAATAATCAATTAATGTTCTTTATTTGTGGTTTTGGTGCCGCGTTCATTTTTATTGTTATTGCAGTTCTTGTACAACGTCTCTACTAAATATCAGCATAAAAAATATGTAGTTTCGTGTTCAGATGTTATTTTCTTTTATTTTGTATGTAACGAGATTGTGTTAAACAATAAACTATTTTGAACTTTTTATGGATCAAATTTATTTCGACGAAATGGATGAAAATTGAATTGAAAAACATTAACAATTGAATTTGTTTAACTTGCATTATATTATAATAGTCTTTCTAATAGTAATATTTGTATAATTTTATATACATGTACAATCATTATACACAACCTATTTACAGAGAAAAAAAAA
>CAJUYH010002800.1:36213-73324 GCA_910591685.1 Galerucella tenella
AAAAAAAAACCCTGGCCGTCCTCTTGTTTTTTATCCCCAGAAAAATGGCAATTATCGAATAATATTTTTGTTTTAACCTCAACTAAACCACTTATTTTCAAATATATTTATATATTCAAAAAGGTATAAATGAGATCTACGCACGTAGTTACATTTGCTCGCGATAGCGAGCATCAGCATAGCATGTATGACATCTCAATTTACAAAAAACTTAGTTTTACACGATTTAGGCAGTGGTTAAGATTGTATTCCCCCATTTGTTTCATATCACAAATTTTCAAAGTCATTCACAATAACAAAATGCTATGTGCGCATTGCATTCTTTCGACTGTATTTCTCATTTATTTATTATCTAATCTCACTTTCTGTGGCATTTCATAAAGACATCATATGAGTTTTATGATAAATCAATTCGATCCGATATTTACATTGAATATTTTTGTTTCGTTTAACAACACTGTACATTGCTGCAGAAAGAGAGAAAATTATAAATACAATATGATTTCAGTCGCCATTGCATCGAGTGAAATTCAATTTCATTCGCATTAAACTCTATAATAGCTTTCTTATTATTAGAATTTCTCGAAAATTCCTAATCTTTCGACATCCAATAGACATCGCTCAGCAAGATAGGCATAACAAAAAGATTTAATCAATTCAGTTGTGCGTGGGCCACACACTATAAGTGTATCAAACTTGTAATGTTATATTTAATAAGTTATTAAAATTTCAAATAAAGAATATTCATTTCTTCACCCGTACATGTATTCAGTCCCAAAAAAAAGGACACCAAATTAATAATATAGTTTATAATCAATTCTCACTCTTTTGTTTTCACTCGATTGTCACACATACACACACACACACACTCACACACGTGTGGGGAGTACAAACATTTTAGCTTTCCAAAATATAAGCTTTAAAAAAAATAAAACAATTATTTTTTTTTTTTTTTTTTGATTTCCGTATGAAATGACAATTGATTAGCAACGATTTATGAAATTATGCAGCATAGTGATACAAAAAATAAATGCCCAAATAATTAAAAAAGAAAAAAAGAATATTGTCGTTACATTCAACACTATTTCTCCATGATTTCATTTATAACTCTACAGGAACGATAGGAATAAAATGATAAATAAATCACCTGTGTTCATTACACAAAATGGAAAAATTACCTTCGTATTCCATTTGTCAGGAGTTGTTGTGTTTTTCATTTTTTTTTTTGTGAATTTTCTATTGATTCTGATAATCGTAAAATTTTTTTATTTACGCGCAATTAAACAACTCCCATCTTTATAAGGCCAGTTTGACTACCGCGACCGACACTTGACTCCTCAAGAGAGTCAAGATCAAGTGCAGACTCAATCATAGTTGTGTCTTGAAGTAGTTTAAGCTTTGACGCTGACAGTGGTGTTGACACTGTCATTTGCGGTATTGTTAAATCCAATACAGGCGGAACAATAATACTCTGTCTTGGCGGCAATGGTGCGATGTCATCAATATCAATTGGTGGTATGTTAAAATAAGCCAATGGCATTTCATTGCTAACTAAGTAGCTCACACTATTTGTCGTACTGCCTAGAAAAAAAAAGGCATAAAAGTAAACATTAATATTGAATATCTTGATATTTTTTTTTTTTTTTTGTTAGAATTTAAAGACATGGTGGATTCGTCAAAAGAAATAAGAGCTACATGTTGCCTTAAACTTTATCAAGCAAAATCACGTGCTTTTCATGGAAAGGAGATCATAGTATATGATTATACATTGTTGTTGCCACGTTTTTTTGTTTACTGCGATTTATAATATTCCAAATAGCCAATTGGCACAATTGCAAACATATTTTATCGTAATTCATGTCTCAATCATTTTGACAATAAATTAATTTCAAATTTTTATTGTAAAAAAGAAATTTCAATGATGGTGAGAGTATAAAATTAACGAGAGTACATTTTTACACCACTAATTATGAAAAATAATCATCTGAAGATACGTATTCTTATTGGAACGTTGCACTACGACAAACGTAAATTTTCAAACAATTTTTTTTTTTTCTTCGTAATTTTGCATTGAAAGGAACGGATTTTCAAGTATGGCAATTTACGAATCGAAATATATTATAAATTTGTATTGTAGTACTTGTCCCCATGATCTCCTTAATAAATTGAACTATTGCTTATATATATTATTACATATATAAGTATTGAATAATAATAATATAATTTAAAATGAAAAATTGGAAAAGCACAATCGTGTATAATTATTCACAAATTAAAAGACTGGCATCAGCGTAAATTCTTGCACGCATAAAATCGCACGAAATTATATTGTCTAATTTGCCGTATGGAAAACATAATAATTGATTAAATGATTAATGTCAATTAAAAATAAAATGAACTAATTTCTTCGGCTATATATTAGAAGCAATAAAAATATATAGATAAGAAATTATACATCACGTACGGGAAATTTGTGATGATAGACTTACCAAACGGCATATACTGCGCTCTCGATTATACGTCATAATTATAAACAAAGAAATACGTTTTATTGAGATATCAAAGAATGTTAGAGATTTCATGTAGTGTACATAATTACAATAATTAGAAGATCTGTATCATAACAATTGTTAAGCAGTCAAATTTCTTATATCATCAGATAAGACACTGTCATTCAAATTCACACTAATCGCCGCTCGCCAAATGAATTTTCATATTTAATTTCGTTATAATATTATATTTCTAATTAATTTGTTGATTCAATGTTAGAAATTAAGGAAATGCCATCATCGAAAATGGCTGGTGGTGATAAAAATTGACGATTACCACAAAAACGCGTGCGATGATGTGGAGTAACAGCCATTAATCATTGGGAATCGTTATCGCTCATCGAATCGACAATAAAACGACGATTCATATAATCATTCTCGACACTATCATTAGGACATAGCGAATTTCCACCAAAAGCCATATCATTATGAAGTGGAACAGAACCAAATCTATTAACGAGATCGATTGCGGCTTGGCCAATTATAGGAATACCACCAGAGTTCAATATTCGATTGGGTAAAATATTTTTCGATGACGGATACTTAAATTCACGCTGATTGCATTTAAGATTATTGTATCTAAGAGTTTGTGCTGATCGCGGTGGCCTCAATGATTCTTCACAATAGCGCTGCGGGAATTTTTGTAAATCTACATACGCCATACATTGATCGTCTCTATACTTCAAAATATCTTCCGAGTATCCACGTGGATACCGTTGAAAATCTGCGCCATATTTGTTGTCAATTGTAAATTGATCATAAATTAAATTATTATCCGAGCAACGTTGATACTCATCCCGACATCTTTGCGGATACTTGTGTAAATTGTCATCGCATCGATAATTAAACTTTTGCAATTCTCTATTGAGCCGATCAATTTCACTTGTATTATTTCCAATGCTAGGCTGTACACGATCTTGTGAATATCGTCGTGGCGGCGGATATTTTGGAATATACGTGTCAGTTATTGTGTATTTACGATAATTAGATAATTCATCGGGGTAATATGGCGATTGACTTAAAAATGTTGACTCACCGTTGAGCGATTCAATTCTCGGTGATCGCTGACCAGACACAAGATTATTCATTGAGCCCGTGAGTTCGTTGTCATTATGTGGTGTAATATTGTGGCCATTTGTCTATTATAAAAATGATTAAATCAATATTTATTTCGATGTTTTTGCATTAAATTGTAATATTTTACCTGTGGTGGTGTGATTTTTACAGTTCCATAAGCTTTATTATTAGCGATCACGTAATCATCACCCATCCTCTCTTGTTCAGCACGATATCCAGCTGTAACGATGCCTCTTCGGTCTAAAAAAAAAAATAATTCCACAGTTCATTGTATATTATACAACAAATACTGTATTACAATATAATAGATACAAAGAAAACAAAAATAATACCAATAAGACTGGGTGGTGCTGGTCCACAAAGAACGTAGAAACAGTTACCACATATATTTCCATGACTGTATGGATTAAAGCTCTCTTGTTCACGTTTACTTGAGAATGATCCTTTTATCTACAATAAATAAAAATACAAAATAATAGTAGAGAAAATAATGGCGAAAAATTAATTGAGATAAATATAGAAGATTATTATTATAAAATATTTACATCCTCATTTGTTGTTTGATTGCTTGTTGTGAGATACGTATGAAATCCAGCGAGGCCAAGAATGCTCCAAACAGAGAAGAAACATACAACACCAACAAGAACACTGCCCGGCGATATCTTAACAGCTTCCAGAAATGGCTTATCATCCCCAGTTACTTTTTTTTTTCATTAACCAAATATAATTAGCTTCAGATCACTTATATTTATATACATCTATATATATATTTATATATATATATATATACATTATATTAATGATGAGCAACTCACGCATTATAAGATGAGTTATTGCACAAGCAAATATAAAAACGCAGAAAAACGCCAAGGACATGATAAAGGCGTAAAAATATCTATAATTCCTTCGTCCCACGCAGTTACCAATCCACGGACAATGATGGTCAAAACCCTCTGCAAGTGCATTCAATTGTTACTTGTGTAGAATCTAATTTCATCACTCATTATATTTTAATGCATTGATAATCATGATAGAGTATGTTGAACATTGAATGAGCATTACATACCTACGCAATTGTCGCAGAGACTGCAATGCGACGCTCTTGGCGGTCGAAATATTTTACATGTGAAGCAATATTTCAATTTTACTGATTGACCCTTTACCAACACTTCTTTTGTACGTGGTGGCGGCCTATAGGTCGGTGAATTTCCATTATTTGGCACTTCTATAAGTAAATAATTAGAACAATTATAGATTATATTGATGTTGGAGTGAATAATAAACTTGCCTATTTGTTTTTCAATATAAGCAGCCTCGTCTGGTGTTGCCCGGGGAATAACACCTGGATCACTAAAACTTGTTCGGAGTAGTGCCGACATGACAAATATAAAAAGTAATCCACCAATTACTGGTATTGCTGGTGTAATATGAATGGCCAAATATGGACAACTGCAACATAATACAAGAAAGTAACGCACATTAATTACAATTAATAATCGTGACATTTTTAAATATAGAAAAATGTTTATACAATAATAATTACTCACTCATAGTAAAAAAATAAAGCACTTGTTCCAGCAATCAAGCAAACAGTTATATAAAATACGCCTGTTTGTGGTGCCATCATGATTCTACCATCGCAACAAAATCTATTACGTCCAGGGAATAATTCCCATTTTCTCGTAATATGTGGCATTATAATTTTATGTATTTTTAGTTATCCACACCAAAATATATATCTTTCTCGATTCAATCTAGCCACAAATTCTTGAAAATATCTGAAAAATCGATTTACATACAACAATTACTCGATAGTGACAATGAATTTTTTAAGATAACTCGCGTAGAGCATCACCTTCTTAATTTATAAACACCACGTGATACTATATACATTAAATCAATGTGTATTCGAAGTAATAAAACCGCTTCACAATTTACTATATATTTATTTTTCGTTTTATCAAGCAAATTGCATTCATTAGTTGATTTATGAACGTAACCTATATTTTTAAATCCATTTAACAACCGAAAATATCATCGTAATAGATATAATTAACATGACACGAATAAATTATATATAAATGTCAGTTTGAAGTCCAAAACAAAAACGATGGACTCACTTTCGTTGTACCATCATCCTCGTAATATTCTCCGAAGCTGTTGGACTCTACGAGCACTTACTCTAGAGCCACATTTTTTTCCATAGCACACATGAAAATCCATGGAAAAAACACCTGCAATGAATCACAATCTCCAAGGCTTTCCTACCTTATCTTCATATATTATTTTTCTCAACTGCAAATTTTCCTCTCCGCCATATTATCATCATCACTATATTTCAATAATTGATATTGTTCATTCTTGCATTCTGATGCAATCGATAAATAAAATTAATTAATTGTTTATCAATAGCCATTCGCACAATCCAATGACAGCGTTCACGTATATTTACGACCTGACGATTGTTACTTTATATGAAACACTGTTCCAGGAACGTGTCTTCATATGCAATCAGTGGTATGGATTTTTTCTATTGACTATTTTTTCCTTTCTTTCTTTTATTATTAATTTGTATGCCGCCATATTTCACGTGATGTGAATGCACGGTATGGTAATGAACAGCGACAGTTGAAACATAAGAGTGAAAATTTGTAAGATGTGGTCGGGAATGGAACCTTAATCCTGGGTGAAAAATTATTACGCTACATACTGGCTATATATTCACTGTGTTAGGAGGTCCATTTTATTGTTGTATTGGTAAATGACTCCAGTGTCGCCACCTATAGTAAAATACCACGTGATCATAAATATAAAGTATTTACTATGTATGTATATATATATATAAATGAGACAGTGACCCGCGTAAATTTCGATAGATCATCAGGAGGAGCTGTTGATGTTTCAGCAAAATAATCAATACATATTCAAAAAAATATCCTACAATTCGCCAATCATTTCAATAAAATATAGAAATATTATTTGCTTCAGATATTCAGAAAATATTATGACTGAGAAAATTTTTATTTAATCCATAATTATTCAATGTCGTCATATGAGATTGAATTGAAATATATTTAATTGGATGACATTTTGCAAAATGCAGTTATGCATTTCCTGTATAACTATACATGGATGCATATATTGAAATGACAATTGTAATTCCTATGTTAAATATAATGGGATCAATTAAAAGGGGAATCCACATCGAGAGGATAAAAATGGATTTCAAGACGACATTGACTTGAATATTATTCTGACAATATTAAATAATAATGGAATATGTTACAAAATGTTTTTTATCAATTTATTTATGAATATAAAATGAAAATATACATACATGTAATTCAACAAAAATAATTAAAAACTATCACATATATATATGTGCCCAAAATTATGAAAGAATGGTCCAAGTTGTATTTTTTTTTGTTTCGAAATATTTAATGAATTTGCATTTGAAAAAATCAAAAAATATTTTTACATTATGCGACGTTTCAATTTATGATTTTGATAGTTTTGATTAATGGAAATTTATTATAAATATGAATTTCATACGAAAATGTTTTTATAGTTTTCATATATATTTAATTTACAGAGCACATACATTTATTATGTATATAGGAAGTAGAAGAGGTGTAATAATAATAAACAGTGTCGCAATGCGGTTGAAAATGAGAGAAATCGATTAATAAAATCATTTCTATCTCAATACTCTTGTAATAAACATGTCACAAAAACTAATGGAATTTTGCAGTATAATATGACTATATTGAAACAGTAGCCATTGTCCATACTCAAACATTATTAAAAAAAAATAATATAAAAAAAATGAAAAATTATAAATACATGAAAAATATGCTGCAATGAGAATTTTTTTTTTCACAATCCAAGTAAAAAAAATAGTATTGAAGTAAAAAATTTTCTTCTAGCTAGTAAACTGTTATTTATAGTTAATCAATATTTAATAGAAGTAAGCGAATAATTTACTTGACAAAATCAATTAACGCTTTACTTGTCATACTCTAAAATAAATATTTGCAACAAGTAAAATTTTACATGCATTGTAACAAGCTTGAACGATGCAAAAGTTGAATTTTTTTTACATATGGTGAGAAATGATTTTACTTAAAATCAGTGAAAAATTAAATGTGAATCAGGAAAAAAAATGATACAGTCACTTTTTTTCGTAAAGTTTTCATTTGAGTATGCCCCGTTAATTTTATCCAGTGATTTTTGATACAAAAAATTGTTTTTCTATATTACAGCAGCGCAATTTACCAATTCTCATATAACTACATATTATCCTATGTTCCATTACACAAGCTATTTCCTGTTGCGCATTATGTGCAAATTTATCATTAGCCACTTGATATAAAATACAAATGATTATCATTCACTCCAACTCAATACCATACATCTCCATTTCTCTGTCTATACTTCATCATCAAACCTTTGATATAACAAAAATGAGTTGGTTGATTGTGCAAGAGAGCAAATGAAAAAAAAAAAAGAAAAAAAAAAAATTAAAAAATGATGGAAATAACGCTTAGAGAAACTGTTGAACACTCTCGGATTGGAATAAAAAATGTGTGTGCGATAGTGGGGCTTGTATAACGAGCAAACCAAAAGAGAGAATTGCGAGAAATGAACGAGTAAGTATTAGATAAAGTGAGATATGAATAGCTACATATAGTGAAAAAGTGAGAGGGGAAGAAAATGAAAGAGGGGGAGCGGATGGGAGAGACGCAAACGCTCTGAAATCAGCTCAACCGATCGATGCGATAAATGGATGCGTGCGATTGGTAGCCGGCGAAAATCGATGATGTACAAGGGGGGCACCCTACCTTACTACCCGAACGAACACCGCACACGGTCGCACGAACGCAGCACCGCACACCCGGAGGATGGAGCAAAGACCGAAATATCGATTTTTAGGCCCCTACACGGTGGTTCGATGCTCATATCAGCCCCGTACCCCATCCGTGAAGCGCCATTCAAAACACGGACGCATGTAAACGAATATTATTCATTTCATCATTGTGTTATTGAAATTACACTGTCAACTCTATTATATCAATAATTGTGCACAAAAGTTATTCTCGTGTGACATTCATGAATTTTGTGATCAAGTGCAAAACAATAATAAACATTTAAACAGCAGTATACAATACAGCAATTTAATTGGAGATATTTGTGGGTGAGGACAAGAACGCGGATAAGAGTCGTTGATCGACGAATCAAATGTCAGGTAAAGGGGAAAAGAAAAAATTTCACATCTCTTTTCATTTCCTGAACAATTGTCATTCAACTTCCGCTGTATTCTTTGTTATTTAGCTGCGATTTTTTACTGTATTTTGTTTGAAATGCATGTGTGTTTTATACGAAAGTATTTTTGTCAATGTGATTTGTGATGGGTGATTTTTGGTTGATGGAAAACGATGAGAGAGATCCATTGGAAAATGACGATAATTTCCCACACTTTTTTTTTTCCTCTATTTTTATGTGTCTTGGTTGATTGCATAATTTATTGTCAAATCATTCCCAAAAGTTCATTACCTCTATTTACATATGATAAGAGTAATAAACCCATATGGTAGTTCACGATTATTCTCTCAATGCATAACATGTGTTAATTTGATAAGTGTATGTAAGTATAGAAGGGAGAAGACCAACCGATCGTTGACGTTAATACGCAAGAGAGAGAGAGAGTGAGAGAGAGACTGTTTGTATTGTGTGATATTAAGAGAGAAAGAGCTCGCAAGACGACGAGGAGAGAGAGAGATTGCAATGTTTGCGCAACAAACTTCAGAATAAAAAGAAAAAAATAATAATATGAAAATTTCACTTGAACAATAAGTTTGTATACAATTTCAATAAACCTCTTGAATAAACCGTCAATGTGTTTGATAAGTAACGATAGATACTTTGAAACGTGTGCGAAATAGGAATCGATTGAGAAACAATAGAGTTGGTTGAGCCTCGCGCGCTCTTCTACCCAAGGGGAATACATTTTACGGTCGATAATCGCTTCATGAGATTTTTCTATGAGATGATGCAGAAAAATAAAAAAATATATATGATAAGGGATATAAAGGATACAATTTTATTTCAATAACATCAATTTTATCATCAATGATAATGATGATGATGATGATGATGATGATGATACTATTGTGAATAGAGTAAAAATTTAACTAATAAATGATAATAAATGTTTTTGTCTTTTATGTGTTGCAGAAAAAATGGCAATTGCAGCATCGGAGAATTATCAACTGAAATGGCACAGTTATGGAGCTCATCTCCATAGCTCCGTTGCCACACTACTACATTCCGAGTCATTCGCTGATGTCCTGTTAGCGACATCATGTGGTCGTCATGTTGCTGCTCATCGCTTTGTTCTCGCTGCATGTTCATCGTATCTCAGTCATATATTTCAAACATGTCATTTTGGTGCCAATACCAATTCACCAATAATTGTTGTAAGTTTATCGCAACAATTATTGTATATATTTCACGGCCAGCTCAGACATTCATTATACCCATATGAATATAAAAAAAAAGAAGTAATAGGTAATTAAAGTATTTGTATTTTATTGTGTAGGTTTTGCCAACTGAAATAGGCTATCGCACTTTGAAGATTCTTATCCAATACATGTACAGTGGCGAGGCAACAGTCACTAATGATCAACTAGAGGGTGTGCTTAAAGCCGGTGATATATTAAGAGTTCGTGGATTATGGAGATCAAATAGTGGCAGTAAAAAGGAAAATATTCAATCGAACAATCAAAAAGTTGATCGTGATAAAAGAGAACAGCAACCAATTCCAGGACAAATTCAAAAGATTAAATTAGTACAACCGACTGCTGAAAAATTGACTACTGAACCATCACCAACAGCGCAACCAGTACCACCTATTGTTCAAACAACGACAGCGGCAACAGTGGCAACAACGACAACGGTTACGCCTTCTGTCCAAACACCCAAAATCATTGAAAGAAAGAATGAAAAACTTCACGAGGAAAAAGAAAAGAATGAGCCGCTTGAACCAAAAAAAATAATTGACGAAACAACGATTACTGATCAACATAAAAATAAGGAGAATGTTGAGTCAAATGAGAGAAAAAGAAAGAGATTGAGTAACAGCGAAGCAGAGTCAAATAAGTCAAAGAGTGAAACGAGCGAGGGTGAATTGAATTTGGATTTATTAGTAAAAGATGAGCCTATTGATTGGGATGAATCCATGGATCCTACGGAATCTTTAACGATAGATCATGACATTGATATCAAGCCGGTATGTGGAAATATATTTTGATAATGATTTGTAGTTTTTGTTAAACATTTTCATTATTTTCATTTCTTCGTATTACTAACTCTGTATATGCACCCGAATTTAGGAAATTGTCCATAGCGCGGATGAGGATGGTGATATGGAAGAAGAGGAAGAAGAGTACACCCCATTGACGTGTGACATGTGCAGCCAAACATTTAATCGCCCTTCGGATTGGGTGAGACATATTGAGTTTACACACGCGGATATGACGGAGAATCGCCGGAAAAAACGAAAGGTAATACCCATGTCACTTTTGTAAATGTCGATAGATAATTCATTTTTATTAATCTCATAAAAATACATTTGTTTTGCAGGATGACGATGACAGTAAGGATTTTCCGCCATTAAAGTGTGATCTTTGTGGCAATATGTATCCAACACCTCAAGAATGGGTGCGTCATATTCAAACAGAGCATACAGAAGAGCAATTAGCATTGATGAATAATTCAGCGCCACCAAAACCAAAACGAGTTCACAATCATCAGAAGCTATGTAATATTTGTCAAAAAGTATTTCCAAGCCATGCGTCAATGGTGATACATCAGCGAACGCATACGGGTGAAAAGCCATTTCTCTGCTCTTATTGTAAAAAAGGATTCAATGTGAAGAGCAATTTACTCAGGCATTTGCGAACGCTTCATGATAAATTTGTGCATCCGAGTCTTTATGGAAGTAACGGTAGTAAGAATACTTAGGTCACCAATTGCGATTTTGCATCCTTCCATTGAAAACAAATGAAAAACCAAATAAAAAGAAAAAAGGAAGCTCAATTGCATGGCCATGATTGCAACGTGGATATGACATATATATATTATTTCGAATATATATACAAGACGATATAATCGAAAAATTTATTATGGATTTGCATGAAGTAGTTCGGAGTCACAAAAAACGCGTTATCTATTTTATTCATTTTCTCTTTCGTCTATTGTACCAAAATGAATTACAAAGATTATTATTATATCAATTAATCAACCAATCAATCAAACTAACATCTACTTTATTTTCATTACTCAATGCATTTTCTATTACATACCGGTTAATTTGATGCAACGAATATTACATGTAGCTGAGATTGATAGAAAATAGTAACTATTTTTGGTTTACAAAATGTTTCCTATATTTTATTGATAAAGCAATATTTCACACGAATCCCAACCAAAGAGGCTGACTAATATTGCCAAAAAAAAAAATAATAATACCAAATTCTTATCAAATTCTCAAGTTACATATTTGAATATACTATTCAAATACCAAACAACTATTTATTCAATAGTATAAATAGGAAAGTACCTTGATAAAGCATAAACAAAGTGAAGAGCGGAAATAATTCAATAAAATAGAACGATAAATAACAAATGACTCAATTGCCCTTAACTTTCTGTGCAAAATAACATTCATGCAATTTGTAATATATGATTCGATACTTTTTCTCCATAATTTCAATGATAAAGAAATTAAAAGTTTACGAATAGAAGTTAATCGTGAATAAGAAATCGAAATTATGCGATTTAGTTGTAACAGATAATTCTAGGCTATTCCATTTAATATAGCCGAACAAAAAAAACAAAAAAAAATTTTATTCCCCCAGCTCGTAAGTTATGTATTTTTATATTAAAGTAGTATTATATGATAAGGGAATAGAATTCAAAGTTAAAATACATTAATCGAAGATAATTTTGAATCTTGATTTTAGGTTAGAATTACAATGGAATAAAAAATTGTACTCAACATCTATTAAAATGAAAAGAATTTTTTTCACATATGTATTACGTTCTTACATGTTACAAAAAAAAAGTGAATTAACGCCATTCTATTGAAAATAAAAACATACAGTCACAGTCGATGGAAAGATAAGAATTATAATAAAACAATTCTTACATTATGAATTAACTCTATCTTATTAATCGCGAAACGTGTCACCTTATTACGAATATTAGTGTCAATTCTGCATTGCGTTAGTACTGTGACAAGCCAAATAACTTTTAAATGTAAAATTTGAATATATTATCTTCAAAAATATTCAGTTATTATTTATTTAATGGATTCCTGACGCATTATCACATTTTATTGTTAAGGCACTTGATTATTACGACACTAAATTACAATGTCAAATAGTTGGCTAATTTAACTGAAGAAAAAAATGTCAATGTTCTTATTTATATTAATGTGTAGTTGACACGAACATACTTGTCGTGACAACTTGTAAATTGGTAATTTATGAATTCTCCTCTTCCTCGTCAATCTTGGGCGCCAAGTAATATCTGATATGGCCGATTTCACCAATTTTATATTCCACAACCAAGGGCACATCCGCCGACAACGATAATACTACTTGATTACACAATGGTGTAGCCTTTACAAAACTATTCAAGTAACGGCATGAAAATGATTGTTTCACTGACTCTTGCATCTCAATAACGACTGCTTCCTCTTCTTTCTCATCATCAGCTGTTTGAGCCATTTTCACGTTTGCTGTTGAATAAGAATCAAATCATTAATTCAGTTATCATTCAAAAATATGTGGATGCAATTTGCAACAAAAAAATTAATGATTTGTTCATATAATTAAAATAAATCATGAGTGTTAGAGTGGGAGGCTAGAACTCGAGAAAGCAGTAAATATATTTGTAGGGAATTGAATGAATGTGTGATAAATTCAATCATTGAAAGGGAAGTTGGGGGGGGATTCAATCGAATAAGTTTGGATACCAAAAGTAAATATTTAAACCCAAACAAATTTTTTTTTCTCACTATAAAGGAAAACTAAAGTCATTTGTCATCGACATTAGCTACTTATTCATGTTTCTAAGCTCAGTCATTGTAAGAATTCGTTCAAAGAGAGAAGCATTTGAATAAATATGTTTGAGCCACTACCGCGATTTTACATGTGTAAGGTAAGAAAATTTTATAACTAAATAATTACATTTTTATCTCTATTATTATTTACCTGTTCCGTGATCGCCTGAAGCTGAAAACTTAATTCCTTCCTTGGAACAAGCAATCGCAATTGTTTCACCGAATTGCGACAAATCTCTTATAATTCGTGCGAATTCTGCCGATGGCATTTTCACCACACATGAGTAAAAGGTTTCCTAAATAAATAATATTATATTAAAACTAATTATCATATCCACTTTCGAATACAATTCACTCGTGAAAAAGATAAAAAAAAAAAAAGAAAAAATTTTACTGGTATTCCAAGATGTTCTTGGTCCATATTAATGAGTTTCATTTCATATTCAGCCAATCTTTCTTTCCCTGCGGACTCAAACATAAAAGTAATTGTGTCAGGATTATCCGCAGCCCTGAGAGTTACTGTATCTTCAGCAGCTGCACCTTTTAATACTTTTGCCATGCTGTAAAGAGACAAGATTCAATGAATGACCATTACAAATTTTGTACACATAACCTTCGTGCGAGAATAAAAAAACTATTCTTACGTTGGGATGCTCATGCCCATTGAGAGATTCCTGTCGCATCTATACTTGTCGAAACCATCGCTTCTCAAATTCAATGAAACCAGGGAAACGTGAGCATTGTCCATGGCTTGAACCTGCATACCGGAATCTGAACATTCAAATGTTGCTTCTGATAAAAGATCCTTAATAGCGTCCAGGACCTTCTTCAAAATGGCACTTTGTATCAATCGTGCTTCAAACATTTTGGCTATTGACTAATTAAAGTTCACTTAAATCCGAAAATTATTGGAATGTATTTGTAATTTTAACAAATAACAGTGAGAACAGCGAGAAATGAGGATACGACGCAACAAAGCGGCCGGTCTTGTGTCTTACTCTTGACGCTATACACACTTTGTCCCTTTTTTCGTTTACATATTCGCCGCGTGCTTCAGGCCACATTTCCCGCGTTTCTGTGCCATTGAGGGCGCCACCACATCAATATGTCAGACTTTTATTCCGGCCGCGAATATTCGAATTGTTAACTTGATCTCAAGATGATTCTATCAATAACTCATACGATTTCTACAATAACTTGATCAACAAAGTTCATTCTATAAAATTCTTGTAACAAATTGTTCTTTCAATAGCTACAAAATCATCATATTACTTCATCAAAAAACATTATTTTAATTGTAATCAATATACTTGTACATAGATCGCAATTTTGTCGAGAATTTTTTAAGCCATGAGAAAGACAAATAAATTAACTCACCATCTACTAATCATTACTCAACTATCGTCATATAGATTAAGAAAAAATAAAAAATATTAATAACATATATCCGATGCTATACAGTAGTATTACATAATATATACAATTTCACAAAATTTGGAAGTATTGTATTTATATGGAGATCAATTAACACGTATTCATCTAAAATTTAATCTCATCCACGATGTTCTCCAATGCATTAAACATATGATCCAAATGCTGCGGGAGGAAAAAAAAAATATATTATTTCTGATACGTGAGAAAAAGGGAAATTAAAAACTGTATTACAATAAGTTTCTATACTTACGTCAGGTGCATCACAATTTTTCTCCTCATCTCGTTTAGTTCGCACTGCCAATTCCAATGAATTCTCATGTTCTTCATCGTCTGGCTCATTATCATATTCATCATTTGATGCGTCCAATTCATCGGGTTCATCATCATCGTCATCATCATCGTGATCGTCATCATCATCATCATCATCATCGTCATCGTCATCGCCGTCCATTCTCATATATGGCATTTCCATTTCAACATAATCGTCAGGCTCTTCTTTAATGGTAGTTAATATAATCGTTTCGTCAGGGTTATCAGCAGGAGGTGGTGGCAGTGGAGCTAATGCTTCTGTTGGAGATGTCAATTGAAGAGACTGTGATGGCTAAACAATTAACAAGATTTGTTAATATTAGTTAACATGAAATTGAAAATTCAAATAATGTGAAAATTACCCATGGATCTATTTGTTGCTGTGAAGTGTCTGTTGATATAGCAGACATTGATGGATTTCCTGGCGGCGATCGTAAATTTTTTTCTACTATTCCGTCCTTCTTATAGTGTCTTGAAATTATATCATTCTGTTGTTTGTTTTTAATTGATTTTTCCCCTTCTCGATTTTGACATAATTGTTGGCCGCCATTGCAATTAGCAAGTTCTTTTTTTACACCACCGTTATTTGGCTCGTCTTTCACTTTTTTTGGATTGTTTTTAGGCTCACCTGGAAGACACGTATTACCTCGCTGTCGTCGAAATCTCACAATAATACTTCGTGTATCCCACATTAAATCGTGTGCTTTTTTATATGCTGCTATTGACTCTTCTACTGATGTATAACGAATGAACGCGTATCTGAAACAGAAGAAATTCATCGTTAATAAATAGAACAAACTTCATATTACATTAAGAAAATAAAAAATGAATATATATAATAAAGTATCTACCGGGTGTTTCGCATTTTTTGGGCATAACCAACATCTACTCTCGTTGCTGTTGGAAATTTACTTTTCACTTCATTAACATTCACAGACTCGGGCAAATTACCAACGTACAATGTATAAGGATCAATTTCCTCTGGCATCGGATAGTCCTCGTCTCTCATTGATTTCCTTTCAACTTTAAGATGGCCAACGCCAAATGGAATTCTTTCCAATTGTTTGATCGCCTCATCAATATTCACATTTTCCGACATTTGAATGAAACAATAACGTGGTCCACTGGGACTTTGAAAATGTATATTTTGAATTCCTGGATGAAATTCCCTTACAATATCTTTGTTGAGATCAGGATCGGGAAACTTTATAATTAAACTTTGGGCCCGAACAGTTTTATTGTATTCATTCTCGACTTTTAATGCACTCTGTGCATCATCACGATTCCACGGTCTGCTTGGATAATTCTGTGACATTGGTTTTCGCTGTTTCCCCTTTTTAATCGTGGCCTCCTAAAATGATTATTCATTAATTGACGACACTTTTATTAATTACATACGCAGACAAAGTATTGATTATTATTTATTAGTGAAATAACTTGCCGAAACTATTTTAATATCTGAATCGCCACCAGAATCTTGTCGCTCGGCAATGACATTATTGGATAATTGATTTACAACGGGCATAGTCATATGATTGATGAGTGAATCACCCTGGGCTGAAGAAAATCCTGCTCTTTGCCAATCAATACTCATTCCCGCTAATGACTGGCCAAAGTATGAGGCAGGATCGAATTGCACTTGCGGTTGATCGAATCTTGACCGACGATTTTTCCTATGAAAGCCACCTCTTGGTGGATAAACATTGTTTCTATTGTGTGGAAATCTGTCTCTTCTGGTGTAATTTCCTCTGCCAGTATTATTTGTCATATCACGTGATGGCTGAGGTGTCAATGAAGTCGTTTGCGGTGTTATCCATTGCCATGTTGGTGCAGCGTGTGTCCACGTTTGAATTTGCGCAACCTGTGGTACAGCTGAAAATACATGAGGCAATGGTGGAAGAGCACCGGACGGCGGTGGCATTGTAGGTAGTGGCGGTTGTCCTGGCAATGGTTGATTGGTTGTTGATGGCGAAGTAGAGTTTGAATAATATGATGAATATGTATTTTCATATCCATAAGCCGCCTCTTGTCTGTTTAATGCACGCTTTGTCTCAACATTCTCGTCAACTGTCTGGAAGAACAAAAAAAAATGACAACAGTGACAACACAGAAAAAAAAATTAATTTTCAAGCGCTGGTTAAAATATGATAATGTTGACATCGGATAAAATGCGCGTCCTTTGTGATTCTAACCTAAAATTCAGGATACTTATCGAAAATATCAGTGCGAATGTCAATATAATTTTGCATAATGAATTCTTAAACATTTATATTATATACATTACCGTTCTGTTCATCACGATTGTGATTGTTGTCTTTAATAATTTATATGAGACTGTATTTGTTCAAATAACTTTGCATTATGATAAAGCGCAACGTCGAATTTATATCAGTGCAGATTTACGCATATTATAACATGAAATACAGGAATGCCAACCCCTATTAGATTAATATTTTGTAAATAAGGGTGACATTATTTGGGGGTGACATCTTCAATATAACGGGTGATACACATTTGAATAATAATGATTTACAATATATCATGTATTGAGATAAATATCATGTCTGGTAATATATTATAATAAATGTTAAGGACTGCAATGAAATAAGTGAAATATTTTCATATTATATAATTATGTTATAATTGTTAATTGTATTGTTATAAACTATAAAGTAGTGATGATATACACATATATGTATATCATACTGTATAAATCTTTACTTTGTCTATCCAGAATCTTCCAGAGAGCGAACATCATATCATCTTGCAATAAACAAATACAGTATTAATAGGACAACATTAAATGATAATGAATAAATAATGAGTATTGGATTTGTATGTTCATTGATGCAAATGCAAATAATTCGCAATAAAGCCTCGGATAAAATTTATATGCTGAAGAATATTCAACTGAAAATGTTTATAATTCATACCAACTTTCACAGCGCATGTTTCGATACATGCTATTCAAATATTTCCGCCATTTTCATTTCTCATTTGTTATATATTTATGTGGATTCGAGTTACACAATTGTACATGATCAAAAAAGAAGAAGTGAGATAATTCTATTTGTCTACTTACACAACAAAATTAATCCTCCTTTAATGTAAAATGCCAACGTATTTTTGATTATTTTTTATAATATTAAATAGTAACCATATTCACAGAGTAAGGTTACGTGAAATTCGACCGGCAGATGCCCTTAGCGACGTTTCGCTTTTAGTGAACGTCTCGTTCCCAGTTTCTCTTGCAATTTTGTACGTGTTTCTGTTGTGTTTGATATGGCCACTAATAATACAGAAGAAATTGAGGTATAACGAATAAATATATTAAATCTATCTAATAAATTGTTCGTTAGTTTTTTGTATATTTGTTGAGCCATAAATTTATTAGGTTATAATCGATAAAAAGCATGTGGTTTCTATCATCAGCATGGACACTCTGTCGGTGATTCCTTTCTCCCTCTACATTAATATACCGTAAATATAACCACAAATGGCCATAACCCCCATTTCGAATAGTGAAAATTTGTCATGATGCAATTTATAACATTCATGATAACATAGTTGAATGAAAATTGTGACGATTTAAACTTTATTACGCAATTATTTATAAGTAATGAAGACTAATTAATTGATATGTTGCAGGAGGTAGAGAAGAAGGAGCAGGAACCGTCAAATCTGGAAGAATATCCACCTGAGCTTCTTATTAAACATCCTCTTCAACATACATGGACTCTCTGGTATTATGAACCTGATAAGCTAAAATTATGGGAGGAAAGTCAAAGAGAAATTACCAGTTTCAACACTGCTGAAGATTTCTGGAGGTATGAATTGATGATACATCACCAATTCTATTATTGGAGTATATCTGTAAATGTTTTTGTTTTCATTACAGTTTGTACAATCATATAAAATTGGCGTCTGAATTGCGGCAAGGCTGTGATTACAGCATGTTCAAACAAAATATTAGACCGATGTGGGAAGACAAGGCTAATAAACTCGGTGGAAGATGGCTATTGCAATTGAATAAAGTACAACGAGCATCTGAACTTGATCGCTTTTGGTTAGAAATTTTGCTGTGCATGATTGGAGAAGCATTCAATGAACATTCTGAGGATGTTTGTGGAGCTGTAGTTAATGTTAGGACTAAGGGTGACAAACTAGGTATCTGGACTGCTGATGCTAGTAAAACACAAAGTGTCATTGAGATTGGGTAACATTTATTTTTATACATATTGTATAATTTTATTTTATTGATGTAAATATCGTAATAATATTTGAATATAAAAATATTCCGAATTATGATTTTCAGACGGAAGCTGAAAGAAAGAATGCGAGTTTCGACGAAATTAAACTATCAAGCACATGAGGATACTATGGTAAAAGCAGGAAGTATTACCAAAAACACTTATCAGGTATAGATGTTTCTATGAATTCAAGTTGATACGATCTATTACACCAATATCGAATAATTTTTTATTTCGTAAAAAGAAATAAAAGAAGACATGTATAAGTTGAACTTGGAAAGCAAATAGTTAATATAATGTAATCGAGTCGTGTGAGGTGCGAAATAATACGAAATTTTTATCGCGATAAAATACATAATACATTTCATGCATACAAATAAATAAAAGTGTAGCAGTGATTCGTTGAATTTTGTTCGACCATTGTGGGAATTATTGAATACGATAGATAATATAATAACCTCATTCATATGATGCAAAAATCAACATAATTTGTGAAAGGAACATGAAAAATATAAAAGTCACATCAAACTTCATATATAATAATTACATTAACTTTTTAATTTCGTGCGAAGAAAATTAATATACTGTATTTGTTTGTTGCAAAGGTATCGTTTACAATTAATAAAGGTATTGATATACAAATAGTATCATATAATTTTATTTACATTATATAAAGAGTGGCATAGCGAAAATCGCTATAAAACCAAAATATTGATATTAATTATTAGCATTTAATAATTCATCAACTATGTATGTGAGATCACGTCTCCGAACAATTATTAACGACTGTATTAATTTCGATGGCCACGTGGAAGGCTTGGATCTCTCGCCAAAAATTTCAAGAGCCTGCAACAACAGAAATTCAAATAAATGACAATTTGCTCCTGATATTGAGGTGATCAATTGAAAATAATACCTTGAAAGCCTTATCGTGTAATTGAAAATTGCTATTACGATCTATTTCATCGATTTCCCATTCTTTGATGTCTAACAATCGAGCTAAATCCCGCCAATATCGATCCAAATCTTCGCTCAATTTTTTGAACACTATGAGATAATAAATTATTTTATCAATTTAAAAAAAAAATACGTGTACATATTTTATTTATAATTGATGCTGCATAAGTAATGGAAATGTTTACCCATTTTTTGCGGATTGCAATTTAAAGACGTGGCGCCATTTGAATTTGATACTTGCTGAATATCGTCATGCGATATAAAACGAAAACGATCACTTGTATCATGGCCTTTATTCTTTTGTATTTGAATTGATCTGAACGCAACTGTGCTTGTTGAAGTCGCTGTTAAATGTAAAATCGATGCTAATTAATCGCAATGATTATTATAAAAAATTGTATATAATTTAATAGCTATTATCTGTAGTTTCATATTTCTACATTCATAGATCGAATATACTTTATAAATATATACTCACCGCAGGAATATTTGTAGATGTTGAAATGGGGAAGAATTCGTTGGCTTTGGACATTTATCTCATACTCACGAATATTTTTATCCAATATTGAATCTTTGACGAATTCACAGGCAATGCTTTTCAGTGGCTCGATTTTATTGTAACACAGGACTGTTCGATTTTCCAATACTCTCAACAGATCAGTGAGGTTTTTGATATTATCCGTATCGCGTTTTGAATTGATACTACTATCATAATTGTTTTTAAGTGTCATCAAACAGATGGGAGAAATATATGGTGTAGATATTTCAATAAATTGTTGTTTTAAATTATTATATTTTGATTGATATTCGTTCCAAATTTTAAGATGATATTCGTTGGACATCATTGCACTTTGCTCAGTATGCCATTGTTTAACAATTGACACAGCTGTTGACGTTGTTCTTCTTCAATTAAATGATTAATATTTCTCTCTAATATAATGGCTTCCATGTATTTTTCTTTATAATATTTCCACAATGTATATCTTTATAATATCAATGACATATTAATTGTCAATAAGATATATCAATTACTATTTATTTATTTTCTGTTAGTTTCTATGATTAATGATCAGAATTATTAGCATCAAATAAGCTATCTCGATAGCGATGTTTATGTTATGCTGATAAAATTAACATCTGGAAAAATTGTACTATTAATTTCAATAGACCAACTCGTTAGTCAAAGTAACAAATGATTTTGTCCAGCACTCTGCCATCATATATAACTCTATCCATTCTCACATTTTGCCAAGGCGTTATTATTAATGTGATCCATGAACATCAACAACTAAAAACATTTTCCACCATATTTATATGTCGACGCGCATGCGCAATTAATCATAAGGAAGTCAATATATACAGCGAAAATATGTTTGTAATCTTGTACTATCCCTCCTGTCAATTCAATGTTACCTAACATTCATTATATTATTTAGCATATTTTTAATAATGATGAAAAATCGTTGATAGGGTGGTTATTAATTCTTTATGCAATTAAAATTAAATGGGAAAATATAATTGGGGAAACTGGAAATTTCTATTTATTTAATATATGTCAGAAGGAGTAGGTGTTGATTTTACAATATTGTATTGTCTTATTATTTATTATTATATGCTGTATGGTAATAATATGATTTATGTTTGGCGACAAATGAGGTTATGACAGATATCAACACAGTCATATTAGTTACCATGTAAAGTATATGGTGTGCTGCATAGACGTCGCCCATTATCTAAATTATTTTTTAACGTGAAACATAAATATAGGAGTAAAATTTTTTTTTCAACATAAAATATTTTTAAATATGATAAAAATTAATAGAAAATAAAAAAAAATGATAAAAAAGTTACTGGTCGGATCATATTGACCAAGCTACAAATGCGGCCCCACTCCCGGGCGCGATCCCACTACTGCTCGCCACGGAGACTTTTGGCTGCTGGGTTTCCCCTCTGGCCCGGTTCGCCTCTCCTTAGCTAACCTGGCCACCCTGGACTCCTCCAGGGTGCCCATATTGATGGCGAGCTTAGTGCGGACGCCCAGTCAACGTGGATCCCGCACTCACAGTGACCCTCGACCTCAGATCCTCCACAATAACTAGCCTCCGAGCAGCCGGATTACAGGAGCCGCCACACTCCCAGCTGAGAAAAATTGTATCGTATTGTCTACATGTAGTATAACCTCGACCTACATTTTCGTTTGCATGTGCGCATGCTCAGTATTACTGCCGCACAATTCAAATTGTTATTGTGAAACTTTTTTTTTTTGAATATATATTTATTGTTCTTGTTATGTTATCATTTCAAAATTACATTATTATATTTACACTTTTATTTGGTTTTACTTCAAGTGATAAAACAACTGTGGAATTTAATCAAATCCCACAACTGTTTTAGTGAAATATCATTATTTATTATTATATATAAATAATCTCATTTATAATATAAATATATTTATATCAATGTAATATTATTTTTTTCACAACATATATAATATAAATAATATTATTTAGATATTGAAAGTATTTATTTGATGAATCGTATTGAATGTCTACTAGGTAATACAAAACTATTTATTAAAAAGCAAACAATTTATTTGAAATTAATTGATAAAAGAAATAATTAACCTGATATTTTTAGAAATGAAAGGATAATTTTTACTGGAATTTGAAACATATTTAGTGAGTGTAATTAATAAATAAGGGTTTATTCATTTTTATTAAAGCACGTAATTGATTTATGGCATCCTAAGTTACACAGTATTTTTTTTTTATAGGCACATTTTATTACTGAATGTTCATTTGTTTATTACATCTTTTTACTAAAACAATTCAGAGATTTAATTAAATCGCTTATTTTTTCAGACGAATAATTCTACAGAGTTGTTATTGTAAAATCTTCCTTAATTTAATCAATTAAGTAGGGATTTGATTCCAGTGCCATATATCTTCATACAGTTTATCAATTTTGTTTGATATCATGACCACTTAGATTTGCTATGTCTGCTTCGGCACTGTTGTGTCAAATAGTAGTTGAAATGTTCATAGTCTATGGTATGACTATTGTGTCATACCATAAAAAAGGAAACCATAAAAATATGTGGATATATATATATATCAATTTGTTTTGTTTTTCCAATATTAACAAGTGTGTTAGAAATAAAGAGAGTTTTATTGTTGCTTCTTGTCGTGAAATTGCCGCTTGAAATTTAACAATTTATTTATGGTTAATAATTGAACTCTTAACTGCAATGCGTGGAAACAAAACTGCAACAGTAAAAATCAACTGCTACTCATGGCACATTTGAACCTGTTTCGGAATTCATCCTCCGATTATGTTTACTATTATTACGTGGCAATAAAAATCTTCTACATTCTAACCATCGTAAACATTTATGACATTTTATGATTTATTGTTTCATTCAAACACATATGAAATGAGTTAACATTTTTATGTTGAAATAACAAATATACTTTGTCGAAATTCCATACATTTTCCTTCAAATCATTTCAATTCCACATAATTTTTTTTTTTTTCATTTCTGAATTCGCGTTCCTTTATATTTTTGTATCAATTCATTCTACTTGTTATTATAAATTTATTTACATGGAGGTGTCGAATGATGTATATTTCGCAAAGCTACACTGAGAAAATTGATGAATTGTCCTGTATTTACTTTGATACGCAATATCATGAATACTGTGTGGTAAACATCCAATTGACTATTTTTATTTCAATTCTATTCAAAATCATTTGCATTCGACACGCGTTTATATCGAATGATTATTCATATGTATGTCTTCACTGAAATACATCAACAATTAATGGATAAAAATTGTACTGGTTTGTTAGAATTAGTGTAATTTTTTAGCCACTGTGAATTGAAACTTCTCGAGACTTGTACATTTCCACTTTATTAATTACCTTATCGTGTCTATACATTCCATAACACTCATTCATTGCTTAATATATTGTATTTAATATTATCAAATATAAAAAAATGTGACTGAAGCGACCACAGTAGGGTAAGGTTGCTCAAGTCGTACCCCCCAAGAGAATTATGATGTAATGGTGAGTGGAAATGAAATGAAATATTTTTTTTTGCATACACGGGTTCTCTGTTTATTAAACATTTAAACAGTATACATAAAAACCTGAGAAACTTTTATCATATTAGGTATTTTCACGTTTTTTAAAAAAGTACCTTCGGTACGATTAAGGCGCCTAGGCGCCTAATTCGTACCACCTATAGCCTAAGCCGTACTTAGAATTACACTTCGGTAAATTACACATCATAAACTATACAGAAAAATACTTAATAACACGAGATCAACAATTTACAAAATATGCAGTCTAAGATCGACTTATAATTAAATTTTTGGAGTTGATAGTCTTAATGTTGAAAACTATTAACTAAGTAAGTTACATATAAAAAATAAAAATCATAATTTCTCAAAAGAAAAAACTATATGTATAAAAAATTATGGAAATTGAGCACAGATATCACAAATATATTTTTTTATTTTACTTTCCACGTCTGCACATAGGTCAAGTATCCAACCTTTACATTTCATACACTGAACTATATTTTCTTCGCGATCTTCTTTACATAGTAGCCATAACCATGGTTCGTTTTCCTTTTTTTTTTATTTTTTATTTTTTTAGTTAGTTTTAGTTAGAAAAAAAAATAGTTAGCGGTTAGTCCAATGAAACTAGACTCCAAATTCATCAAATGCTGTGCTAATTCCTCTTCTATCTCTGACGACATATCATTAGGTCTGCCAAATTTTGTTGTTTTATTCAATTTTTTTAAATGTCCTCGAAGAGTAGGCTTCGGTATATTATATCTTCTACAAGTTTCATTAAATCCGATTTCACCGTTACGAAATTTAAGTAAGGCTTCATCCATATCTTCCTTCTTCCAAGTATTGTACATTCTCTTCGCCATGGTTATCACCTGATAAACAAAAAAGTAATTAGTAAACAATTTTCCTTCATACCTAAGTCGTACCGGTACGATTAAAGGATTTTCCACAGGTACGACTCAAGCAACAAGCTCCTCAAAAATTCAAACAGAAACCACCGGTATAACCTAAAAATGTTTTCCGTGTGATTGTGCAAAAATGTTTGAAAGAGGACGATAAAAATAGTATGCTAACACAAAATAACTGAAAGATCATATTCCTTTCTTAAATAGCTTACAAATGAACCAATAAATTTAGTGAAAATTGCAAAAAAAACTTACTTTTTAATTATTATTTGCATGCGAAGTCTGCCGGCCATCCACTTGTTTGTGTTGACTCGCGTGACTAAATAGAACATGTTTACACTGCTAGATGATGACAATTGTAAGTTCCGGGCGAAATATTACGGGGGTACGATTTAAGGCATGGTACGATTTGAGCAACCTTACCCTATGTATTTTATATGGTTGATGGGCCAAGGCCATTCATGAAAAGATAACACATAATAAGAAATAAATTGAAATAAGTCTTCCAACTTTGTAAGACATTTTGAAGAGGGGAGTGGATAAAAAATGTGACTGCGTAGGTGTAATTCGATAATGATAATACTGATAGCTTTTCATACCTATATATCGTTAAGTATAACTAAGAAAATTTCATTTGCCAAATGTGGTTTATTTACAATTGCTATTGGTAAGTTGCAACAAATTTTTAAATTTTCATAAATACTTCCATTTCCCGTACTACATGTATAACCATCACATATACTCATCGAATTTATTGCTATCGGTTCATTGATGTTGTTACTATATTTTTATTTATATATTGACAATTATAATATTACTTTTTATTTTCTACTATACATTGAGCTTTTCAATTCGACTGAATGGATATTTATCGGAATTATATTGTATTTACTATTATATTTTTATAAATTATCTTTGCTTATGGTGCTCTATTGGAATATAATATTTAGTATCGTTGAGTGATATATTAATTTACTTATGATTTTATTGTTCAGTTATTGTGATAATCGTGAATCCAGTACAACGTATAGCTTGTGGATAAGTCGAGATCATTTTCCTTTAAAAAAGTTACCATAAGTTGATTATGATAATAAATGAACTGAGAAAATTCGTTTAAGTGCAAGTTTAGTTAGGTGCAAAGATGGCCTTGATTGTATATACGAGGATATGCAATGTAATGGTTTGAAAGAGTGCTCCGATGGCAGCGATGAAGATAAAAAATTCTGCTTAAACAACAGATGCCCAAATGATTCATCTAAATGTGATCATGGTACTTGCAAGTTAAAGAAATATGTTTGCGATGGCGAAAAACATTGTCCGGATGGCAGTGATGAAGCAATTTGTTCAAAGGTATGTCGCACATTAGAAAATTGATTCAAACACAAAAATGTTCACAAAGGCATTTTGGGAAAATGTTTTTCACGGTCAATGTCATTGTGATCGTCGTAATTTGATGTGCTGTACAGTATACAGTGAATCATAAATTTGTTAATTTTTCAGACATTATCATTAAATTTTTTTCAGACGATTCACGTCAGAAGAAAACCAGCGGATCAAGTTCACAAGAAATATTTGACAGATGGGAACGATCCTGCATTCAATAAAATATTACGAACGATGCCAAATAATAGATATCAACTCGATGGTTCATGGGAATAGTACTAAGTCTTTGCTCCTTTGCTTGGTTCATATCATCAATCCATTATGTACTTATAATAAATATGTATATATACGAGGGCGGTCCTATAAGTACTTAGTGTCACCGCCCGATGGGGTGCAATCGCAAAAAAAAATTTACTGTCGTGTAGAACATTCTCATAGACGGCTACTGTCGAACTTTCACCCGAATCGGACGCGCAGATTCATTTTGAGCGCCTGTGGTAGCAGACGTGTCCGCGGAGTTTAGAAAAATGGAAAAAAATTTGATTTCACTGCACGATTTCTTTTCCAAAAACAAGAATTGCTCTTTTGCTACAGATATTGCTTTTTTTCCATTTTTCTAAATTCCGCGGACACGTCCGCTTCCACTGGTGGTTAAAACGAAACTGCGCGTCCGATTCGGCTGAAAGTTCGACAGTAGCCATCTATGAGAATGTTCTACACGACAGTAAATTTTTTTTTGCGATTGCACCCCATCGGGCGGTGACGCTAAGTACTCATAGGGCCGCCCTCTTATATATATTATATAAACAATTGAAGGGAGTATTTATATTCAGAGTCACCGTAGATATTCACGTCAAGTTCATATATATTCGATGCATTGACGTTATACTTAACAGCTTGCAAGGAAAATATTATTTCTCCATATCTTGTCAGCAACATGTTCGAACTTGATAGCATTATGTAGACGTACTTCATGAAAGTCGCTGATTACTTATTGATTGCGACTAAAGTCATATGATTTTGTGCGATAATTATGAAAATATTTCATTATGTAACCGAAATTACATTCTGGTTTTGCATTTTTTGTCACGTTTCACAAAATTTCGTACAATTTCATCAATCAACGTTAGTAACGATAAAAATTGTATTTATAAATAATAAGACAGTAAAATGACAACAAACACACCTACAGTCTTCCTAGGTGAGAATACAGTGGAACTTTTAACTGTCATGCTATTTTCTCTTTACATATCTATATATGTAGAAGAGATATCTCTTCAAATTGCTCACTCGATTGAGTATGGAATTAATTCATTATCAAATTAGAGTATTTAAAAAAATTTTAGCTTAATTGAACTTTCCCTATATATTTACACAATGTTTCAATGTTTTTTAACAATAGATTTCAGCTTTTATCTACGAAAAAAGCAAATCTATCCACTCATTTTCCCTGCACGATGTGGTCGCTAAAATGGATTTCATACTTAGATATTATTCATAGCATTCCAATTGGCATTATTAATAATATTGAAAACCGGATCGACTGCAGATTATTGTGAATCAGTGTTCAAGCTAATCTCGATTAATATATACACTCATAGCTAGCCAATATATTTCAATTAAGTCTGACTATATATACATTTTATAATTTGGTAATTTTCAATTGTAATTAGCAGTTAATTCGATTTGGTAATTAACAGTTAATTCGACATATATTTTTTAGATATTTTGTCTACAAATGTATTTGTATTCTCAAATGAAGAATTTTTACTCGAGGTTATTTTTGTGCGAGGAGATGAACACTGATAAATTATCGGTGATAATATAAATATTTTCCGATAATTATCTTAGTAGTTGCGAAATATATTTCTGTTTTAATATTTGAGAGAGTGAATGTGTCGTGACTTATATACATCTATCTAAATATTTATTATTAATTATCATAAACAAGTCTATGTAATATTGGAAATGACAAGATATTATTACCCATAAAAACGTGCGGGGATAATGAAATCTATTTTTGTTTTTATTACTGTAAACGCAGTTACAACTAGGTGATTATTTTCCATTTTAAACGTTTCACACATTTCATAAGATGAAAAAAAATTTTCGAATTTTTATACTCAATTATTTTCCAAATAAACATTCAATTTATGCACCACGTTCCAAAATATTTCATCAATTTCTCTCAGCAAAAATTATCCGATAATGGAAAAATACCACCTACTAGTAGTCTTTGTCAAAAAATATTTTCAGTCCGGTAAAAATTGAACATTTTGTTGATATATAATGTCTCAATATTTGTTTTAAAATCATAAATAATTTCAGAGTTACTTATCAATAAGTAAATCACTCTCAGTAAGACATGGGATTCACACCCTTCACTACTGTTCAGTTCAGTTCAATTTTTCGAATGATAAATTTCAAAATATTCAAATTCCTCTCTGTTTAAACACAGTAAATGGTGTTATAATAGTTCTCATTTTCATTATCTTTGATGAATTTTTAATCTTATTGTCGTTAGAACTGAAATGAAAAATTTTTCATATGTTTGCCGATTGTTATAAGTTTTATTTTCTGTGACACATTTTTATTTACGTCTTTGTGTTAAATACAAGTATATGTAAAATTTATTCCTTTGTTATATATTCAACATCGACCCTGATTCACTCATACCACCTGTCTATATAAATCCATCCCACTAGAAAAATTCATTATTCCAGTTGAGTATTAAATACCGACAACTTGCTCTATACTACGCAGAACGAAAAATTGAATGTTTCTACTTCAACAATGAAGCAAGTGTAATTGATAATTACCATACACATGGTATTATTGAAATTGGTTTTTATTACAATCACCGATGGATACAATGTATCAGAAGGACAATTATTACAACATTTAGGTAATTATATTTTTTTGTAATAATAAATAAACTAAGGGACAATTTTCCAATATATCTTGTATACACTTCGTCTATAGGTACTTAACTCTTAGTTTGCAATCAAGTTTAGTATCACCCCTGTAATATAAACATTGAATATAAACTGAAAATTGATAATGTCGTCTCCAGATAATAACGATATATCACGATTGTTATTGTGATAATTGCTTACAACAGTTCGGTGGATGATCAGATTTATATAAAATATTGTTTGTAATAGTCAAACGTAGTTTCTTCAACGCACTTTTATGAAATTGATGTATCCGATCTTTTAAATTACGCAACTCTTTGCAAAGTCATAACGTGTTTTGTCGTCCGACTGATAATTCCACAAATGAAAATTAAGTGGAAAAATATAAAAGTCTATACTAATAAAGATTGATATTGTTTCGATGATGTTGGTTATAGTTACCAATAAAATAGTATTGCGTGGGATACATCGTATAATATATATAACAGGAAGTATAATCCAATAAATAGGGTATTTTGTGAAAGGTTATTTTGAATCCTTGTAATCATGTATCACTCGACTCCACTTTCCATTTGAAAGTTTAAAGATGTCTTTCGGCCTCACGGGGGTGTTAGAGATGGGGTATCGAAAATGTCATTACAATGTGTCACTGTCGAAAGCAAAATTTACATGTCCGAGTATTTTTGTATTAAATTTCACAAAAACTCACATAACTGGATGGATACTTGTTATTGCGTCACTTTGTATGTTAGTACTGAATAACTTCACACTATTATTAATTATATGATAATCTTCTTACTCAACCACGCAATTATATTGAATTTATTTTCGTGATTGACGTGAAGTACGCCACAAAAGAAATACACCTGAAATTCTGAAAGTAAAATATCATCATGAAAATCGAGTGGAGACAGTAGTTTTGAAAAAAGTAATAGACTCCACTTTAACATCTGAGTTCATGCCAATCTGGAACATTGAGAGCGACGGTTCAGCGTCTAATGAATATGTAAGTATCATTAATTAGTAATTAAAGAAAGACAGGATCACAAGTTATAAATTATATTATATGTTATCATAAATATGCAAAATATTATTGCACAGAAAATTCTTCCTGAGTTTGTCCCAATTTTTTATCACGGTGTGAATAGCTTCGCTGCTCTCTCATACTTTCCGCGGACGCGAACATTGGTAAATATACAAATGGAAAGGACATGTTGAAATGGATATATTTGCTTTAATCGATAATAATTCTCCATTTTTCAGTATGGCGTAATTGACTATAAATTTTATGTAGATTCCCTGCCGTTGAATAATATAAATAATCCCGATCTAGTAGATCCATTTATACATCCCATGTCTGATGAGTTGAATAAAGTTAAGCGCTTGTCCAATATCGGGCGAAGACTATCTATTCGAAAGAAAAGAATGGATACAAAACGCAAATGCAACAATGAGAAAGAATCGCCGCCAACAAAAAGTGAGATCACAAAATCAACTATTATTTATAACGTAGACTGCATACATAATTGAAACAAATTCCAATTCAATTCGTATAGAATTCAAACCAAATAATAGAGGGAATGATGTTAAGAAAATTTTGTATCCAGAGATATTACTCATGGTAGATGTTTCATCATCACGAATTCAGTACGTCCAAAATAAACATTATAAGATATTGAATTAATTTGCATGATAGGAATATGATGAATAAATCAATTTATACACATTATGTATACGTAAAAAATAGATATTTATAGTTATATGTATGTGTATTTTATCACATTATCAGGCTCGGTAACAACTTCGAAAATGCTCTGACGTATGTATTAGCATATTGGAATGCTGTCGACTTGCTCTTCAGACATGTTAAAAATCTTGATATACGAATAAATATTGCAGGAATTCACATCGGAAAAGTGAGCAACAGGATAATATATTGAAAGATTTCAATAGTCGTTTCGTAATTGACAAACGAATCTACTCATGGAATATAATTTTTATAGATGGAGAACATTTTACCTACTGTTATGGTCGACCCTGCGCACTATTCAATAAATGGTGAACATGGACATATTTATAATTATGAGGCTCTCGACAAACTAGGAGAATATTTTTATGATAACGACGTGATTGAACGTGATTCTTATGACTTTTTGATTTGGATGACAAGGTATAATACCTCAATATGTTTTCGTATGGGAGTGTTCAATCATTATTATTAATATATGAAATATTGTATAATGCTATTAAATGTCGATGTGTATGTTCTAGTGCCCAATTGAGTGACCGTAACAATTTGTATGAAGGAAGTCAAGACTCAGGTAATATATTTAATCCATGAAGTTTCATATATTCTGACTATTTGACAAATATCTGATAAGCTGCACAAATAATATTTTGAATTTCAACATTTTTCCATCTGTAAAATTGTCATATCGTACAGTAAAAAGAATTATCAAATTCTGTGTCAATATAAAAGTCCACTTCTTCAAACGTTATCGCTCCGTCAATTTTTTTATATTTAATATTCATTTGCGATGGAAAGAAAAACATATATATATATGTATGTATATATAGACAACCACCAAATATGAAGAATATGTTTTTTTTTTCGAAGGAAAAAGTAAAACTCCCGAGTAGTGTCCTTTATATGAACGCAGTAACTACATCCAATCTCATTTCAAAGCTTAAATTTTTTATGTTTAACTAATATTATCATGATATTTTTAATTTATGTGAATACACGTGCCTATATAAAAAAAAACATTAGAATACTCTTGAGAGAAATGCGTTCTGATTTCTGATCAATACTTAGGCAGTTGTGTTATCAGAATGTTAGATATTTTATTCAAAGAATGAAATCACCTCGGGAAATTTTATCGAACATTTTGATGACGCCATGAAATTTCACAGCATAAACAAAAAATATCATAACGGAAAAAATGTGTTGATATCAAAACGTCAACCTGTGACTAGTCTCAAATACTTTACATGTGATCAATTTTTTATGTATATAACATTTTAAGTGCATGTACATATACTAGAATTCTTGAAAATAAGATTAAAACACAAGACTTTTTCATAAGTCGCTCAATAAATTGAAATATAGTGTATTATTAATAATAGTAATGCCGAGTTTAATTCAATTATTTGGTGCAGGAATAGCAGCTGTCCCAGCTGATTGTGGTGGTATGCATCTGGACGAAAAGCGCACTAAGAAGATATCTAATCGTGCTGTTATTATGCACAATAATGCATATGCACAATATCATACAGCCGCTCGTGAAATTGCTCATCTGTAATATAAGAATTAAACATATAACATTGAACAGTGAAAGTTTTGGCAATAGTTCAATAAATGATACGTATTTATTTTCCAGTATGTTCGTCTCTAACGATGACGTCGATGTTTTACATGGCAATATTCAGTCAAACTGTTTGTCACCGAATCCAAAGATTTCAAGTGGCATCATGGATCCGTCGAACGAGCCAATTGAAGGTTGTCTTATGTGGAGTTATTGCTCCGAGACACATTTTGAAAAATATGCCCAGTACAAAATTTTTCTCTTGTTTTAACATTTAATATACCCTATGCAACGCCTATATCTTGTCTTCTGTCGGTAGATCATCATCTTCATGCTGCCTTCTTAATTATCCAGGGACATCAACCTGGTCATTCCCTTTTTCACATTTTCTGACTATACAAACCCAATGTGAATGCTATGGAATGCAAAAAAATCCTGAAATAGTGCGTGCAAGTCAATAAAACATAATAAACAAGTTACTGAAATCGTTTGTAAAAAAATGATAGAAAGTAATGTTACGGCAAAGACTCATTACGTCAAATACATGTTCGTGAAAATAAAGCGGCTGTACAATATTTCTAAAAATTATGGTATTTTACAAAAATTAAATAATTTGATGCAGTATTGGTGGAAATATGGATTTTATAAAAATAGTATTACTCACTTTATCGTATTTCAGAAATTTAATAGAAAAAATTGGCATTAATTGTTAGGACAGTACATGTTAATTGACTTACGTGAAATGTAGTTCAATTCAGAAAGTGAGAGAGTTTTTTGATTGAAAACTAAATGAGTTATTTAGCAAACTACTATGCAACATGTATTTGACGCACTTGTCTATCGTAAAACTGTTCTGAATGGTAAACAAATGGAAATGTATTTAACATTTGTCTTTATTTTTCAATGAGTTATAGAATTACAGACGTGACACTTGTGCCGAGATCATAGAATGTAAAAACAGCAAGGGCCATAAGCAAGCAATAGGACCACCGCTGTATGGTACACCATGCTTATCTTCTGACACACCCCAAGCTGGGTTTTGTTCATCACATGAATGCATATGAGTATCATTATATGGGTTTTTTAGGCATAGCTGACTCAGTAGCCCTGCCATACTCAAAAAAATCTATACTTAAAATGCGAAATATACTGATATTATCCACAAATATGTAATAATCAATGATAAATACTATTCATCCGATAATAATATATTATTTAGTCAAACTGGAACGCAACTCTGTAAGCGATATAAGCAAAAAAATAAATTTATTTCTCCACTCAGTACATCTCATCCTTTTTTATTTTCTCTTCTGCGTACTAATAAGTACCGAATATAAATAAATGATTAATCCATAATAACTTCATGCAATTTCTATTGAATCTATGTTAGTTTTTCACCTGTAGATATAGGGTTGTTCAATTATCATTGGCATTTTCTTCACAGCCATGTGGTACAGACAGATCAATATTATTCTAAAAATTCGAATTGCTCAAATTTAAACTACATTGAAAATGTAAATAATATTGGATTTCATTTGAAACCAATACATCGCTTCTCGCTATCTGACAGAGAGAAAAATCATGAAGACAAATAAAAAATAAAGCGTTTATAAATTATACAGCGTCATTTGCCATTTAAACTTTTGAAAAAGATTTTTCACAGTTTAAAAAACCAAATACAAATGAAGAATTTAATATCATCAATTAATACGTAATTCAAATAATAACTAATAATTTATTAGTATCTATTCTACAATTGTATCTCAAAACAATATTCGTAGATTTTTATTACATTACCTTTCTCTGTTATCTGATTTACTCGAATAGCGTTTGAATGAACGTAGTTTCCAAACTTACTTCGATAGTCTACATTCTCTGGTATACAGTTTCTAAAAACTGCTCGCGATGTCCAGACTTACCTTGAAGAAAGATATCCTTTCATATATGTATATCAGTTAGTCTTATGTAATCCACCCAAATTTCATTCTTTTTTTATATATTCCACCATCAATGGTTATATACGAACATAATATTATAGTAATTTGTTTTTGCAGCTGTCGTTTGGCAAAATATTCTATTCCCTTTATACCAATAAATTCACTGATGTTATTGTAGAAATATCCAGTAGTATCATGATAAGCTATGCTTGCAATCATTTTCAACATATGTCTTACAAACTTCAATTGCTTGCATGAAATTGTACGTTCTCGTTTGCATGTTTTACTGTATGTTACATAATATTGTACAACTCTCAATTTTCATACCGCCATTTCATATTGCATTATATGTATTTATTTACAATAAAGCCATATTGTACTTTTGATAGTTGTAGAGGCTAACTTCGCTGATATTGTACGATTGAATTAGAAATGAATTGCGGATATTGAATACCGATGAGTTTGGTTAAACAGGCGCTGCTTTCACAGATTAAATAAACTTTATATTGCAAGATTTATTGAGGAATAAACGTACATGACTTCTTGTTTCAGAAGCTCAATAATATTTCTCCAGTGATCATTTTTAGTCTATATTTTTTGTTCTTCATTTCCCGTAATTATAACAATTCAAACAATAAACATTATTGAGAGATAGGTAAGTTATCTCAGGTGCTTGATCTAAACTTCTTAAACTATTCCGCTTTATGTATGCGTGCAAAAATACCAATAATTTTTGCTATATCAATTTTAACGTATACAAATTCTGATATATTGTTAAAAATAGACAAAACACCCTGAATCTATTGATTTTAACCAACATTAAACATTTTACAATGATGCAAATTAATTGTGCAACACAGCAATATAATTGCAATAGCCAACATGATTTCCATCGAATGAGTTTATTCAAGTTACATTTGACAATATTGAATAAAAACGTGTTAATAAATTTTAGACACAGAATAATCTGTTATATCTTACATGAGCAGACGTTGCACCGCAATTGCATCGGTAGATACCCATAAATAATATGCCAAGCAAAAATATGAGATATCCCGCCAATTTCGTAAAACGTTCTGGCAACCAAAGGACTGTAAACTCCATTGATTTATCTTGGGTATCTACAAATAAACCCATATTATTGCCATGAATAAAGATGCTTATAAAATTACTCAATCGTAGTTTAATAATGACATATACCTATATACACCAATCCATAACCCATGAAACGTGTTCCCATTCGATAGGAACACGAGGGTATTTGCAATTCGTGTATTTCGTCCGTATCTAATCGCAACCGATACAGTTGAGAATAGTGCGGGGGTAGGATCTGAATGTGGCTTATTTTATTGAGTTTCATATCGAAACTCATGTGTCGGGCTCTGTGATCGTGGGCTGTGAAGATAACATTCGGTGAGAGCTTATCAATTACCTGCACCCATTATTGAGATTATATATCAAAAATATAAAATTAAATAACAACTATTTATATATATATATATATATATATATACGTATATAAGTATAATTTCAAAAATAACCACAAACATTTCTGACAAAGGCATCAGGCACAGAAAAAAATGGCAAGTGGCTCATCACAATGTTGATCGTATTTCTCTTTGTATAATTGTGAGAAAAAGCATTTTTCGATGCACCTGGAATGTAATAAATTAATTTGTTCACCTATAAAATAAAAATATGTATATTAATTATAAAATTGACCATTGTTGAGATTTTTTTATCTTACCTTATGGAAATTTAAATTCTTGAATGTTAAAGTATCATTTTGCGAGTATGCGAATCTAAATCTTTCGTGTATTTGTGACGAAACTATATCCTCTTCACCGCCAATATCGTTGTCACCAGGTAAATAAATTTTCTA
>CAJUYH010002801.1:7814-20514 GCA_910591685.1 Galerucella tenella
TATCTTTTATAAAGTCATTAAAACCTACTCGTAATTTTAACAATAAGATTTTATTCTTGACCAAATAAAGTGAAATTTATTTGCTTGGGTTTCCTTTCGATATACATTTTTATTGCAATATAAATTTCCTTGGTGTCGAAAACGTTCAATTACGAAATGTGAGAATACGGAATTCGCTTGGGACAAAGTCAAACCTGTATGAATAATTCATCGATTTCTTCATTACAGGTGGTTATATCATCAATAACACCAGTCTACAAAATGTAAACACTTTTTTTTAACCGGAACTGGAATCGAATGAAATCTATTGCAGCAATACATTGTATAAATTAAAATTGGTACATCAGATTTCTTCGCAACATGAAATAGTATATTATTCAACAAGCATATAAAGATGGCTATTATTCACGAAGGTGCGTTTATGCCGCGAGCCGCAGGCGAGTGACCTAAACATCTGAGTGTTTTATTATCCACACCTTTTATTTACTGGTAAATAATGTACCTACGTTATTATACTTGGAGAAGCACATGTAAGATTGTACGAATTTTCTGATAAATTCGTACAATAGTGGGCCTAGCTACGGCCCTGTCCAATATGATTTCCCTCGTCGTGAGACTCATATTGCGAGTTCGACCGAATGCTCTCGATGCATTCCCTCAAAAATCATAGAAGTCAAAAAGTCAGTTATAATCAGTACTCCAGATTGTAAGCTCATAACCACGAGCGTATGCTCTCTTTTCTACCTTTAATTTGAATAATGTATTGTTTATAAGTGTAGTTCATGCCCTTACAAAATGGGGCCTAATCAGTGTTACCGTAATCATATATTGGGTCTTGTGCTTTTGTTATAATCTACATAAACTGTAAGTAGCATTTTCTTTGTAATTGGGATATGCCGGTTACCGCCTACCGGTATTCTCACATGGTTGCCAGACGCTAGTGACCAGTGACTTCTTTAATTCTATGGTATAAATAATTTCAACTTCTATTTTACTTGTCTGCACCGGAACAATTGCCGGGTATTCACCATTTCTGCCTAAATACTGAAAAGTATTTAAACTTGTATTTTACTTGTATGCAGTGTTATAATAATATTATCTATGCTTGTATGTACCGGAACTATCGCCGGGTATTTCTACATAAATAATGTTAATTCCCTTTTTTGTTATTTTTCATGTTTTGTTGTGAACAATAAAAATTATTGTCATTGTTACCTATATTTTAAATCATACTTATTTTCCTTCTTGTTTTACTCCTATATTAAACTTTGTATTTGGTTATCCCTCTGGCAATTTTATTGTCACGGATAACGAGGTCCGATACTGCAATATCGGTGGTCCTTCTTTAGCACTGAAGATTCCGCTAAAAACTGTGAAGGTTAGTATCATATTCAGCGACTCATCAAATATATTCTCTTGCTTCAATTTCCTTCGAAGATGTTAAATTTATCAAATAGTCGTGGACAAACATATTTTCGCATGAACAGTAGAAACCCAACCTAACCTATTATTCACTATACAATAGTTGTGATTAATTTTGATAATCGTGGTAGGTCATGATTAAAAGAAAGGCTCCACATGATAGGCGGTCGACGCGCGTTTAGAAACTGCGCGGTTGTAATTTACTTCACTTCACATGAAAAGGCGCGTTCTGAAAAACGCGCCGCCGCCGCTAATCAACTGACGTTTTTGGATGCTTGATTGCTATTGCCGGGCGAACATGTGGTGAGTGACTCAGCTTCGCCTCATTCAACTGCGTCCCAACGTTCGTCTGGCCACTCTGTACTATTATGCAGAGCGACTTTGCTCTGTAAAATTGTGGACATTATAGTGCAGAGCTCGCGTGCCTTGAAATTTCTAGTTATAACAATGTACCACAGGAGCAAGCTGTGGATAGTGGTAGTATAGGTGAATCGCGCGTTTTCGTCTACACCCAAATATCCTACTTGAGCACAGTTTGTGATTGCTATTCTACTTTTCAAATTTTAGCTTTATAAATCTGACATCACGTATCACGTGACGTTGTTTCAGTAGATGAAAAATTTGTAATCACACTGCAACTATCACGCGTCTACTGAATGGAACAATCATTTTCATAATATCTTGACTTGTAAATAGAACGCTGTTTTGGGTATCTGTTGAGGTTTTGGACAGTAATTACTTTTTACCCTGGATTGCATAAGGATCTCTTAATAGAAGCGGGTAAACATACAATGCGGTTCCACCCACCACCTCAAATTTATTAGTTGAGGTGAGCATGCATTCAAGCAGCATTTAACCTTCTATTCGATGTGAGCCGATGTGAGCCGATCAGCGCAGTTGGTAGGGTCTTGAGCTTACAACTCAGAGGTCGTAGGTTCGAATCCCGGTTAGGTGCTGGGTTTTTGTTGTTGTTTTTTTTCAGTTTTTTTCATTTCCGATTTTTTGATATTTCTATACATAGTTACACTTTGATCAACCGGGTTTGGGCCTGGGTTTTCTTGTTTTTTTTTAGTTTTATATTTCCCATATTCACATATTTATTTCAATATTGGGTTAGGTGCTGGGTTTTTTTGTTTTTTTTTTAGTTTTTTTATTTCTTATTTTTTGATATTTCTATACATAGTTACACTTTGATCAACCGGGTTTGGGCCTGGGTTTTCTTGTTTTTTTTTAGTTTTAATTTCTGATATTTACATATTTATTTCTATATTGTTATGTTACTACTGAATTTGGCAAAGTAAAATGAGTAAAACGCATTTGACAAGATCTTTTGTACAACCTATCGTCTCTCTAATCGACCACACTGGCTGTTGTGATCATGTTTATTAACGTTCTTATAGATACCTATGAAAATTCGAATTATTGATTATTCCGGTCTGCAACAGTTTTAAAAATCACATTTCCAAACGGAGTATAAAATTCAGCTTTGGTTATTTACAAAAATAATTTCCAGACGGTTCTAAATCACTTTCGCCACCCTCGTCTCTTGTATTTCACCTTCATTAAATTACCTACTACGGATAAATTATTATACCGTATTGTACACTAAAGCAATAGTAGCAAATAAATAATATCCCCGACCGCAAAGTCGTTGGAATATTGCTGTGGGCAGTTGAGAATTCTGAATAATTCATGACGTAATAACTTTTGGCAATTTCATCTGGGTTTTTTTTTTACCTGGACTTGCCGTTCTCACTTGGTATAGCCTTCAAATTCCTTAATAATATTACTACGCACTCAGGGCGATGCGTCTACATGGAAAAAACCCTTTCGTTTTATTTGGGTGAATGAGATCGTTAAAATATTAAATAAGTGTCTTGTGCTTTATAACCATCCACGTATTACCAATTTAGAATGAACATATTTTTCCTGTGGGAGTAACCGTTGTTACCAGTATATTTTTTATACAAAATTCAAGATCGTAATTGGGTAGTATTGTCAATCGAAGATTTTAGGATACAATTAGGGAATTCCAAATTACTTTGGAACACTGAATAAATAGAAGCGGTTACCTTTTTCTAAACTGATTGAAAAATTTACTTTTTTCTTTCCTTTGTTAGTTAACGTTGTTCCATTTCTGTGATTCAGGCCGGAAGCAAACTACCCTCAACCAGAAAAGTTGTTCTTCATTTGATCTTTATCGATCCCAATATCCAGAGACCTGGGGACCTCGGATTTACGCCTTCTCCCAGACGGTATACGGACATAATACCTCGTACACTTTGGTATAGCTGTGATATGCTAGTTATCCTAGTAGTCTGAAGTGCTTCCCTATACGAGCTCTACGCAGTCACGTAGCTATAGCTTTTACATGGGAAGGGTTTTGGTTATTTTCATCTGATAGGTTTAGAAGGGGAAAGCTTTATTGAAGGCGCCGCCTAAGTAAAAAAAAATCGAGTGCCTCGACCTGAAGCAATTTTTCAAGTTCAATAAATAATGTTAAGTTTTTTTTTAATCATTTGTTTGACTTGGCTACATCTAAAAGTATTTTTAAACATCGTTTTTCGTTTTGCCCCCTTCTGCTGAAATGGTTATAACCATGTATATATTGTTTCTAAAGGAGCCGTCCCTTCGCCGGCACCACCTCAGCCTCTTGGGCTTATTGTGGATCCTCCTAACATTCTGACTACTGTATTAGCTCATACAGGTTTTTTACTGATTGGTTGTAGAAGTCTTCTGGAGTCATTTGGGGTCTTTCATTTAGTTTTTGCCTCCTGTCGTCTAGCGTCTCACAGTTATCTAATATGTGCAGAGCTGTTTCAGTGTCCTTTTTGCATCTCCTGCATGTGAGGTCTCCATTATACAGGCCTATTTTGTTCAGGTGCTCCTTTGTGGGAGAGTGTCCCGTAAGAAGCCCCGTTATGGTGCGTAGTTTGTTCCTGCTCATTGAGAGCAGTTTTTTCGCTACTTTTTCTGATGGTTTTTTTATGAATTTCTTCCCATGTGTTTGCCTGGGCGTATTCTTCCAGAGTTTTATGGATTGTTCTTTTACCCACCCTTTTAACCATGACCTAGTGGAGCATCTGGGGATGCCCACAGATGGTTCGGGTCCGTTCATCAGTGTTGACGATCCTGCTTTTGCAAGTTCGTCAGCTTTTTCATTGCCAGCGATTCCTTTGTGACCTGGGACCCACTCTAGTGTTACACTGTTCCAAGTCGCCAGTCTTCTAAGTTCTTCGCCGCATTTCCATACCAGCCGAGATGTTACTGTATATTAATTTGGGAGCACCTATTTTAAAAAGTGATAGATGATTGAGAATTGGATCTTTCATTAAAACAGAAAATCAAGCTCACAAACGTAAATTTAACCTCTTCAGCTAAATTATAAATTATTCACAATTGTTGAGGAATCTATTTCTATTGCCTCATCCCGATGAATACTCATATTGCGGCAGTATGCTAATAAAAAATTATTGTACCTTCATTGTATTTTCTATGGGGATGGTTTGAACCCCCAAACCCCCCCTCCCTTATATACGTCCCTGGTTCTACGACGGTATTCACCCAGTGGACACCTATCCAAATACTAAATGAAAAACTAACAGTAATCTTTGAAGATGCCCTTGTGAATGTTTTGATCCTTTCCAGCAATACACTCAATTTCGAGTCCCTGGCTTTTCAGCCTCTAGTTCCAATATTGATGTATATAGGTACTTGTACTTATAAGGCTCAACTATTTCTCTAGGATCCTTTTTGAGAAATCCTTCCTTGAGCTCCCTAGTCCCAGGAATTGATAACTCCAGTGAGCTGAAAGATAATGTATAAGGCTGACTTTTTTATTTCTATGCATCTGTATGTGCTTTCATTGGGTGCAGAGACTGGTGAGTTATCCTGTTACACTCTTAGTGATTTGAAGGGTTTCTTGACCAGGAGTTGACTGAATTTTCCAGCATAGTACAAGGAAACACTCACAGATAAGCTTGAAAAACTGAGATTCCTCTCATTTGATTGTACCACAAGACATGTTCTCTGCAATTGTAGAAAAATCTAGGGAAAGCGTCAATTTTTGGTGATCATGAATGGAATTTTTGTTCAATAGAATGAGCATATAGGATCAATACCTTTGACATTCAAAAAACAAATTAGCATTTTGGAGTCTGAATACTCATATATTACTAAAAATTAATGAGTTATCAATTTTTCCATTCCCACTACCAACAGGTCACTATTCGTAGGTGGAAAATATTTGAACCTGCTTATTATTTTCGAACAATATTTTTGGTTATGGAGAGCGTGAGATAAGTACCACATTAACATAATATTTGTTAATAAATCTAGTTGTTCAGGAGCACTATTCTGTACGCGGCATTGACAGTCCTCGGTATCGGTATGTTAACAACAGCCATCGGTTGTGCGGTCGACGGGACTAATATAACGCTATTCTGTATGCCACGGTTTTCGACGCTCGGAATTGCATCCAAAAATTATCGGCATAGAAGTGACGTAACTCGATTCGGTACATGTGGCCAATGAGCGATGAGGGAAACTGTCAAATTTGTAAACAAACCAGAGGGCACGTTGAAGATTAGAGCAAATTACCCCTTGTGATATTACCCAATAAAGGATAAAGAAGAAGAAGAAGATAGAGGTTATTTTTTGGTTTCATTGGAAGGTAGTAGGGTCATATAATCAGATAATAGATAGTGATAGTGACATATCTTTTATCTGTTATCATGAACTATACAATTCATGTTTATATTAACATTAACAACCTCAAAAACTTGAAATTTAGTCAACTACCATTGAAGAATTGATCTGGCGTTAACATTTTATATCTCTTTTTTTCCAAGTCTTAAATATAGGATAAGTAGGTACAGATATTAATTATTTTAAAGGAGTTTCTTGTTCTATCAAAACTAAGCGTTATGAAATCCCTCAGAGGGATCATTTGATTCAGGACAAGGAGAGCCATTCAAATTTCGCTGCAGGAAAATTTTGAGGAAAAAACGGGAAGGACTTATAAAACACTAGATTAGACACTATACACAATATAGTTTCTCTTCAAATATTAAAAAGTCACTTAAATAACCCGCAATTCCAGCCAAACATCAACAAATAATGGAAATTTCCTTTCAACGAAAATCGATAACGGTTACCGTGGGGCTCATTAGATCACGGTAGACATACCGATTCTCATCGACTCGAATTCGCGATATCAGTCGGTGAAAAGGTATACAGAATACCGCACATGCGACTTACCGACGGCTGTCGATAACTGAGTCTTAGTCCCGTTTCAGATGGACGCGTATGGTACGCGTGCGTATTAAAGGTTACGCGTATGTGTACGCGTGGTTTCACTTTCACATGGGGCGTACAGTCGTTGACAGACAGTAGTAACAAAAGAAACATGCAAGGAGAAACATCTAGCGCTGTTGCCATTGCTGCATATTATATTTTAAAAAAAAGTCAAAAAAAGATAAGGATATGGGTACATCCTATTGATTGATCAATTACTATTGTTCCTATATCATCCCAGGATTTTTGCCGTGAGTCCCGATGTTTATATTCTTCGTTAGAACTATCCCATAAATTGGGTCTCTGTTCAACTTCGCTAATAAGTATTTCAGTATCGATAAACCTATTATCATTAGCCATTTTCTGTTCACAACTTAAAAATTGGTTGGAATCGGTAGCAATGAGAAGCACTCTCAACCACATACGCTGGTATACGCGTCGTACCATCTGAAAACAACAACTAAACGACGAGCAAGCTGCGCCTCGCGTTCCTACGCGGAGCGCACGGGCTGAGCCGTCGCCCGGCGTATGAATTGAAGCGCGCTCACGGCCATCCGCTCTACGCGTCCATTTGAAAACCTACATTTAATTTATGATATCTGACCTCACGCGTATGGTACGCGCGCGTTCCATACGCGTCCATCTGAAACGGGACTTACCGATACCGATTTCTCTCCGAAACGAGTTACAGAATAGCGCTCCAGCTTACCCGTTGTTATCGACTAGTTATTCGATTTCTTGAATTTGAATATTTCGATTTTATCGATTTGCCATAAATATGAAGAAAATCACTAAATCATCACGAAAAATTTAAAAACACCCCCTTCCACTATAGTTAGTCCCCATCCCAACATAGTGAAGCAATTGAGCTTCATTACATACAATTATCCCAAAGAAATTAGAGAGCTTACTACTCTAATTAAGGCATCAGGCATCATTTAGGCTCAGGTATGCTTCCATCCTATGGAAAACTGCGGAGGTAATAATGATACCTAAAGTAGGAAAATCTACCAATGAATTAACGTCATACAGGCCAATTTCCTTACTACCCGTAATCTCAAAGGTATTTGAGAAATTGTTGTTACGAAGAATGAACTATATAATTGTACAAAAAAACATTATCCCATCACACCAATTTGGATTTCGCGTTAAACATTCTACTATAGATCAGATCCATCGGATAGTAACTGAAATAGAGAAATCATTGGAAGAAAATAAAATTTGCTCAGCTATATTTCTGGATATCGCTAAAGCGTTCGACAAAGTATGGCACCAAGGCCTGATAATGAAGCTGAAGAAAATATTTCCTCTGCAACTGGTTGAAATTTTGCAGTCATACCTACACCAGCGAACATTTGGAGTTAAAATGGAAAATGAGTACTCTGAGCTGAAACCAATAAACGCAGGGGTCCCACAAGGCAGTGTTCTTGGGCCGGTACTATATCTTTTGTATACATCTGACATTCCGGAGAGAGAAAACATAATATTAGCCACATTTGCTGATGACACAGGAGTTTTAGCAGTAGGAGTAACTATAGAAGATACAACGGACAATCTACAAAATGCAGTCAATGATATAGAACACTGGTCTAAAAAATGGCGTATAAAATTTAATGAAGACAAATCAGTCCATATAAACTTTACCAACAAAAGAATAACTTACCCTCCAATCAACCTAAATAACAGTATTGTTCCTAATAAGGAAACAGCTAAATATCTCGGTTTAAATCTGGACCTCAAACTAAAGTGAAAGGAACATGTTAAGAAAACAACGGAACAGTTGAAGATAAAATATAAAAATATGTATTGGTTGATAGGTAGGCACTCGCACCTTTCCACCAGAACAAATTATTAGTTTAGAAACGGGTTCTGAAACCGGTGTGGACTTATGGGGTTGTACCAAAAAAATCAATTATAGATGCTTAGAAACGTTCCAAAACCGAATATTAAGGAATATTGCAAATGCTTCTTGGTATATTCCGAACAACGATCTGCATAGAGACCTCAAAGTCGAATCTGTCCCGGATGAAATCGAGAAAGTCGCCAGGAGACATGAAGAGAGGCTCCATAAACATCCCAACTTTGGAGTGCTCCAACTTCTAGACAATCAACCATAGATGCCAAGGCTCAAAATAACTGAACCGTTTGAGCTTGTGTAAGTGTTAAGTGTAAAGCAGAGTCAGTGCTGTGCTGTGTAGCCACAACAAAGAAGTGAGCTTACGTTTAAAACTAGGATGGACCACAGGTGACATCTAAATTACAAACTTTTTAGGAACTTAGGTTAAAGCAAAACTGCTGATTAATCTTTTAGCTTAGGTGCATTCAAAAAAAAATTTATTCACTCATCAGTTTTGATCGAATCCCATTCCTAACCCTTTGAATAGCTCAACACTCTATCTCATGTGCCCTTTGAAACGATGTTGAATATTTAAGTTATCCTTCAATATATCAATATGTCTGTTACCATTTTGTCCTTGACTGGTAGCTTCTCATCTTTGAGTGAAATCAATTCAAAGGGCATGAAAGTCAGAAGGTTTTTCTATTCTTACATGTTATTCATTTGACCTTTATGTTGTTTGAATTATTCAAGTTCACAGATTTTTTCGATACAGTTTTCTTTTGTTTCCATTTTTCTATTTATAAGTCAAATTAAAATTGTCTGAAGCAGGCCAACAAATATTTTTCGGAAGCCAAAATGAAATGCTCGAAGCATAGTAAAAACATGCAAAATAATTTTCTTACATTCGTTCCAATTTGACGTCTGAGGAGCTTATTTAATTATATATATTTGCTGTACCAGTAGTTTACCTTCAAACTTACTAATATCCTCTACTTCTACTTATGTCTGTTGTTGGCTGGATTTCACGGTTTTTTTCCGTTACCAAGCTCATCACGCCTAGTGGTTGTGGGTCTAGTATTGACTTCAGCAAATCTTGTGCAAATACCACACAGATATTCATAGTTATAATAGGTAGGTACTTGAAATGCGACCTCTGTCCTACCGTCGAAATCAAGAATCTGCTTATCGCAAAATAATCGATAATATTCGAATTTATACAGGGTGTTCTCAAATAACACTTACGTTTGCTCTTGTAAAATTGGGAAAAATATAATAGGGATTGAGGGGTCCAGCTTATTCACTTTTCTTGACATATTCTTGCGAATGTACACCAATTGATCAATAATTGGAACATGTTGTTCCATCAAAATATTCCCTTCTACATTTGAGAACATCCTGCCTAATATCAAATAAATTCATCCATTTTATTAATTTTTCATAACTTACACACCTCGTACTTCTAAAAGTAACTAGGCTGGACCCCTCAATCTTTATATAATTCCATCCAATTTTACTGAAAGTATCTACAACCAAACGTTGTACGTGTCATTCGAAAACACCTTTTATAATGTATTTCAATAGTGTTATGAAGAAAAAGTCGTTGGAAAGTTAAATAAGACTTCCAGCAAACTAGTAAAACGTTTTCCGTTGCAACCTTGTTTTTATAGGGTAATAGGTTTTATTACTTTCTGCAATAACTTGTTCAAAGTTTCCATCCAATGATCTATTTTGTCGTAGCTGTGTTTTAATGTTTATTTTAATTATGCTTTTGATTATACATTCGATGAAATTGAAGTATCGTTTTTTATACAATAATTTCTGCTTATATACCTGAATGTATTTATGACTATTTGTACTAAATATTGTATTTAGGGTCAAATAACAATCCTCTCCTATTTCCACATCTTCATCGCTTTTATCTGTCACTATTGATCCCAGATATTCAAAGTGATTTACTTTTTGGAACGAATAGTTTCCACCATTGCTTGTTGTATATATACTCTTGTTTTCGCCGGAACCCATTTGAAATATTCAGTTTTACCTTCATTCATATGAGGGCCATGATGTCCCGATTTATTTTCCAGATTTCTGAAGTTTTGCTTCTTTTTGTAACTTTGTTATTATTGCGATGCCGTCTGCATAGCCTATCACTTGGTGTTTTTTATAATTTAGGTAATATTGCTTTTTGATCTATTATTATACTTTCTAGCACCAGATTGGATAGAAATGTCGAAAGTGGATCTCCCTGTTACCTCTATTCACATCAAAAGTGCCTTCCACCAAAACTTTGTTGGATGTTTCAGTTAGTGTCGCTTAAACCATTTTAATGTCTTACCAGCAGTCAAATATTCTTATATAAATATTTAGAAAAAAAAACGAATTAAAATAGACTAAGTTCAACGTATCAAAGTCCTTTCATGAGAATCTTATTCAGTTCTTGTGTTTACGATATCATTTTTGATTGGCATGTAGACAACGTCACCTTCGCTGCTTTTTTGCGGTATGTATTTCAAACTTTAAAAGGATTTTCTATGATGTTCGTACCTTCATAAATTATATGGTAGATATAACCGACGGTCTTATCAATATAAAATTTATTGAACGTCTGCTCGTATGTCCAAAATATATATACGAAAACATCGTCCGCCTTTCAATAAAGCTGTAAAGGGAGGAACTTCAGATATGTGCAGGGGTGGATCTTTGAAGTTTTCAGATTATAATGTATTCGAAGCCAAAAACTAATATCAATGTCAATAAGGTAATGTCGTTTATATATAATTTATTAGTAGATATAAAAAATCAATCACAAGTTATCCACTTGATTGTTGCACTTTGGAATAATAGTTATTTGTATGACAAGGACTGAAAGTGCTACTTTGTTGGACGAGTCTGAAAATTGCATGACGAGCGAAGCGAGGCGAGCACAGTATAGGAACGAACCAGAATGTTATCTCGTGACGTCACGAGTTCTCTGTGACCTACAACATCGTTCGGATGAGTAAATCATCCGGCGGCCAGTGCGGTATGCTGCGATCCAACCAAAGTGCAAGTGGTGAATTTACGAATAACAATATTTATTATACAGGGCTTATATTTTTACGGCTTTTCGGACAAACAAACATTATTATTTTTATAGTTTATAAGCATTTGTTTGCAATGGATACCATTAAAAAGAAGAAAACGGGTAGTGTGTGTGTGTAAACCAATGAATATTTTGTTTAAGACTATTGTTTTATTCACCCATCGGTGTACTGTTCTAGAATATTGAAAAAAAAACATTTAACACGTTCAAGTCATTTTAAAACTTATGCTACCTACGCCTATGGAAAAGTAAAATGAATCGTAAAGCGATTCGTTCAAAGGTCATTAAAAGCTCTGACAATTTATGAATTAAATTTATAATAGTGATACTACTGGTTCGTTCCTATACTGTGGAGGCGAGCAACAGACGAGTCCAACAAAGTAGTATTTCAGCCGCGGCGTACACAACATATTTTTTCCGCAAACGTCAAAAAAAGTAGACATTATTAACGTCAATTCATGATGTTGAAGTATGATTTCACAGACGCCACTTTTTTGTACGGCCGTGAGCGGACAAAAACGTACTTTTTTGTACGCTGACGGCCGTACGAAAGAGTAGAATTTTTAACAGGGAAAATAATTATTAGTTGAACTTTTAAACTTTATTAACGATAATAATTATAAATAGTGAAATTACAGTTATTTAAGGTTGCACCTCACATATTTAATGCACTACCTGATTTATTCACTTCCAATTAAAGCGAATTTTGTGCAGAGTTGAAAGAGTTCATCGACAAAATTTCCCGTGACTCCTTACTTGTTGTTGCTTCTGTTACATCAACGTCGACATAATTTCGCTCATGAGAAGCTGCATTCAGGTACAGTGAAGAAGAATTCGACATCAAGATTTTTTCTGCAGTTTGTTTTTTATTAGACAAAGAGTCTTCAATGTATCCTTCAGCGACAGTGCTCGACCTCCAACCTCCATGCCGTTTTAAACAAGTAATATCAGCTCCTCCATCCACAAGCAAAGTAGCTGAAGTTCTTCTTAACGCATGGCCGGTGTAATCTTTTGAATTCGGTAGTTTTAAATAAGTTGCTACTGTTTTGGGTACGTTACTA
>CAJUYH010002801.1:25514-44915 GCA_910591685.1 Galerucella tenella
CGACTCTTTTTTAATTTTTTCCGCTCATAGGAAAATACCCTATTGTACCATCTGCCTATGTCGTGATGAGATTTTCCACAATTCTAGAAATTTTTTGTTGCCACGCTCCGTTACTTCAGCTTGGAAAGTCTTAACGTTCTATAGGGTCAATTCTATAAAAAGTGGTTAAAAATTAACGGTACTCCGTTATATTTGACAAATTTCCGCTATCATAAATGTTTTAATCTATACATAGTCAAGATCATGATTCAAATTCCAGCATGTATGGTATCCAATAAAGAATTTTCCGTTGATACTTTGAAGCTTAACATGCATACAGACTTGCGAAAATGGGTTAGCAGATTGTCTTATTTTTAACTATTCGTTAAAATTCAACATTTGCTTACAGAATTGATGGTTTTATTTGACGCCATATTGCGGTGGATCGATTGTAGTGCTATCTAGCGGCACGTGTTGAAAGTAGGTACAAGGTAGAAAACTCGGAATCATAAACTGTAATTAGTGTACAGCTATCTACTTTTAACTCACTTAATAAGGTCAATGTTGCCATGTTTCAATTATAAACTAACTGGATATTTCAGAGTTCCTGTAAAAACCAAAACGCACACCTCAAATATGTTTGTGGTAATATGAATATTATGTTTTCGTGTACATTTCCAAATTATTAAGTTTATACATAATAAATATTGGAGAAAAAGGTTTTTTACAATTGTGTACATTATTTGTTTTGAGTTAAAAACATAAATATTTATTATTTGCCACACTTCTATTATGGACAAAGATAAGTAAGTGTCACAATGTTACCAGCGCGTGGTCCTTTTGGAAAACTGAAACCATGGTATTGCTGGTATTGTGATACTCACTTATCTTTCTCCATAATAGAAGTGTGGCTAAACAAAATACACAACTTTTCAACTTTTATTTATATCACAAATATATTTAATGTGTGTCTCGGGTTTCCACAGGAACACTGTAATATCTAGTTTGTTTATAATTGAAACATGGCAACATTGACATTTTCAAGTGATTAAAATGTAGATGGTGCCACATTAATTACCCTTAGTAGTTACCTATTTTTCTACCTCAGGCCTACTTTCGATAAGTGCCGCTAGATGGCACTACAATACGATCCACACGATCCACCACAGTATGCCGTCAGCTGAAACCATCAATTGCTCCTTTTGGAAGGCTGATTAGAATAGCCATCATTAAACCAACAAATTTTGTTCCAGAGCTACAATTCTTGCGCGACAGAGAAGTGTGACTTGTTTGGTACTGTGAATCTGCGTATGGAACACTTTTGACAATAATGCTGTTTAAAATGGTTTTCAGTAGCTTTCTCAATACTTCTCATATAACCCGCATTGAAAATGCGAGTGACAACGCCTGATGAGCCAACTGAAATTTTGGACCATTGCGACTGTTGCCGGCTTCCCATCTTTTTCTTCCCCGGGGCAGGAATTGATGGTTTTTTGCCGGCACAATGAATTTACAGCTTCACTTTCGATTAAAGTATTTTTTGTTTATTTCAAACCTGTATTATAACCCGTCAGTCTGTCTGTTCCCGGGCTGTATCTCATGAACCGTTAGAGTGAGAATGTTCAGATTTGTATGGATGATGTATTTCTGTTGCCGCTATAAGAACAAATGATAATAATAATAATTTTAACAGAATAAAGTAAATATTTGAAAATCATGTTATTTTGATTCGTTTGGTGGATATTGATACAGCAAAAAATAGCTGCCGCTCTGTCCTAGTTGGTTGAAGCGCTTTCCTAGTAAACGGGAAATTGTGAGCTCGAATCGCCATGCATCCTTATATGTTTTTTATTCAATTTTTAATGCAGCTATTATTATTAATCACAAAAGTGATAGTTATTTATGTATTAAGAGCGAAAAGTGAAACCGTTTTGCTTGAGAGTAATGGTTACCGCGCTCCGCTTCGCGCAATAATTTCACATTTTTGCTCGTAATACATACAACATTTTTTCTGCAGTCACTTAATTTTTTTTTATTCTGTTATTCAACGTCGGTCTATTTCTGCGACTAAGGCTGATCACCGACACCGGGAGCACTCTTCCCCTAACCGGAAATTTGGGCGAACCCACTAGTGTTCCAACCAGGAGTAGCGTTCTTCAACGAGCCCAACATCTATGGACTCAGGACCTCGGTTTTACGTCTCCACCGAAAGACGGCATATCCACATTATACCTCGTGCTCATTATATTACTCACCATAGTAGTCTAAAGTGTTTCGCTGCAGGCTGTACGGGCCTCATACGATGGTTTTCCCTGTCATGGTCACCCATCCAAGTACTAACTATGTCCGACCATGCTTGACTGTAATTATCGCATCAAACGCGTTCCACTACAGTGCTGGGTCGTCGCTCCCAATCACTTAATTGTAACTATTGAAAACAAATATACAGTAGAATCCATAAGAACTTTTGAGATCTGTCAGTTTAAATATGTCAATTTAAATATGTTTTAAACTCTTATATCTGTCACTGTTGGTACAATTATTGTGTTTGTAGTATCGGTTGCAATGGGTCACGAGCGTTTTGTCATTTTTTACGCTCGGCGAGCGTAAAGTAACTCTCCTCAGGAAACGTCAACTTTTCGTTGTCAATGGCACTCGAAAAAACCTACTTTTCAATGTGATTTTGTTATTCTAATATTTGACCAACATCGAAAAGTTTAACGAGTAACTAGAATCCTTTTGTACAACCACAATGAGACGGGCCTGATCTTTAGCGACTATGAGATAATTAAAAAGAGATTCAGTTGCCACGTCAACAAAGGGATCATCCCGATTTTCGTTGTTTACTTGATTCTGGAAATTCACGTAACATTTGTTTTTTTTCTTTCCCACTAAAAACGAAAATTGCAGAGGTGGTTAAAATCCAAATAAGATTATGCCAGAAAAATCAATCAAAACAGATTTATCCTAAATCGAATAATACCTTACAAGAAGAAATTGAACTGGGAAGTATTAGATTCAACATACCGTGTGTCCATTTAGTGTGGCATTATTCCTTTAGAGCGTTATTTGGAATGCGATGCAAAAATTACTTGGGACCTAAAAGTAACGCCAATCAAGCTACATAAGGGTCAATTTGACGAAGTTTTCGCTCTTAGAAATGTTTTAATCTATACATAGTCAGGGTTAAGATTTAAATTTAAACATGTATGGTGTCCAATTAAGAGTTTTACATTAATATTTTGAAGCTTATTATGCACACAGAATAGTAAAATGGAGTTAGCAAATTGTATAATTTTCAACCATGCGTTAAAAATGATTATTTGCTCAGGGCGAGTTGTTGGTATAAAACACTTATACTCGGTTTAATGATAACTGGTGTTTAGACTGTGGCTGATTGATGTATTTATTATCAACAATTACATCAGTCTTGACATCAGTCATCATTAAACCAAGGTGTTTGATACAACTTGCCGTTACAGAATTACTCCCATAAGTTATTAAATTATTGTGACTTCTACAAAGTCTTCAAAAAAAAGATGCCACATTGAAGTGGTGATATTTTCACACTTTCTGAATCACCATCGGATCTGATACATTTTTTTGACTATTTCAGACAACGTTGCCAGGTTATTACGAAATTCGTCAAAATTTATCATTTCACATTTTAAGCCTAGGTACATACAAAAGATATCAAATCTGTTGAGTAATTCAAATTCAGTACCACACATGAGTTTACAGTTCGTTCGGTGAATATTTTCCCATGTATGAAATTATTCACATACTACTTTTTGTAGTACGTCTCTTTCCTACTCACAGGATCTAAACCCCCGAAATGAAACCGTTCCATTACAACATAATATAACAAACAGAGATACCAATATGATGAATTTCGGCGATAAGTTTAACGCGAATTTGTACCTTGTCAGACCAAAGACTTTGTTTGCATTTTTATTCCACATTTTTACTCATTTTTTTGCCCCTTGCATATAAATTTAATTAAAAAACAGTTGTTATAACGACTTACTTACACCCGAGTGTTCGAATTATTGTGGTGAGTAATAGATATTTACGTAATTAGTTATGAAAAGAGTGATATTGTTCAACAAGCGTAATATTTGTCAAAACGAGCGCCAGCGAGTTCTGCAAATTACGTGTGTTGAACAATGTCGCTCTCTTCATAACGTGTTTACGTACAACGTTTTATCTAATACCGCGCTTTCATAATATTCAATAAAATCTTCAATTACAATGATAATATTGAAGTGGGATCAAATGGTGTTAGAAGTATTGTTACTATGATGTATTCACCCAAAAAATTGTTTTACTTTAAGTAACTGTGTCCTGAATAATGTTTTCAATGTTCATAAATCTCAAAATACTATTGAATTGAAATAATGGGTTAATTATATAGTTTAAATAATGATATAATTGTCAGTTTTGACAGTACCTACCTAATTAATAAATTATTCTTTGAAACTCAGGTGGTATCTCTATGTTGAAACATAAACAGTTACGTAAAGTTTTTACATAACTACTTTTCATAACTAGTATATGAAGGTTATGAGAAATGTGACGTTACCTAACGTCAAGGAGTGACGTAAAGTGTCACCTTTGATAACGGAATTAGATAATAGATATTTACGTAATTAGTTATGAAAAGAGCAATATTGTTCAACAAGCGTAATATCTGCCAAAACGAGCGCCAGCGAGTCCTGCAAATTACGCGAGTTGAACAATGTCGCTCTCTTCATAACGTGTTTACGTACAACATTTTATCTAACTCCGCGCTTTCATAATATTTAATAAAATCTTCAATTACAAAGATAATATTGAAGTGGATTCAAATGGTGTTAGAAGTACTGTTACTATGATGTATTCAGCCAGAAAATTGACTTACTTTAAATAATTGTGTCCTGAATAATGTTTTCAATGTTTATAAATCTCAAAATACTATTGAATTAAAATAATGGGGCCAGTTTAAATAATGAAATAATTGTCAGTTTTGACAGTACCTATTAGATTATTCTTTGAAACTCATGTGGTATCTCTATGTTGGAACATAAACAGTTACGTGAAGTTTTTACATAACTACTTTTCATAACTGATATATGAAGGTTATGAAAAATGTGACGTAACCTAACGTCAAGGAGTGAATTAAAGTGTCAAATTTGATAGCGGAATTAGATGAAGAATATTTATCTACTTATTATTTATTTACTTCGCAATAAAAACTAACCTCAAATTGACATTTCATCATGGTGTGTGTGAGTGTGTGAGGTTGTGATATTGACTGCGGATCCTTGTGGTTCCATTAGCCTAACCAATATTTCATCATGGTTATGGATAGAATTCCATCAAACTGAGTTGTATGAAACATATTTTGCTGAAACTACCGCCATATCAATGTGAATTCAACGCTATTGAATTAATTTGGGCAAATTGCAAGTCATAATAATATTAAGTCGCGTCCACATTATGTCGAATGGTGTCGATCGACAAGGTCGATCGACAATGTCGATCCAGTGTGGATGGTCGCCCGACATAATGTGGACGCAGTTTTACAGTAGTCGATTGTGGATCAATTGTCGATCGACACCATTCGACATAATGTGGACGCGACTTTACAATAAATATATTGGTAAAGATTAGTATTCAGATAGCTCTGTTATAAATATGTGGAAAGAGGCACTGCAACGATATCATCAACAAATTTAGGAAAAATTAAATTATAGAAAAGTGGTATGCCCCAGAGCAAAGTATAGTTGATATCAGCACTCAACCAATTACCATAGATATAAATACTGGTGATAGCTCTGATTCTATAAGGAAAATTGAATGAAACTTATTGTATATATTAATGAGTCTCAAATATACATACTTAAAATATTTATTATTTATTTTCACAACCCAAAAGACTTCTATTTCTCATTGTTGAACCGTATGGGTGGGACAATAGTACAGAAAAACATCGATTTGAGTATATTTTTCATATATCATACAAGGTATCCAAAACTTAATGCCAAAGAGTCCAATTCTTAAAGTTGATTTTTTCAAAAACCTTGAATTCTTATTGACTTAAGTACCTACAGTAGGCTATAGAGAAATCATGAAAACTACAATTGTTGACAGCGGCACCAAATTTTGTCAGTTTAAAGTATTGTTATTCTCAAAATGACCATAAATCACAACAAGAATTGGTTAATCGCAGAAAGTTTAACAAATTGCTTTTCAGCAGCACAAAAATATTCTGAAAAGCGGCAGCCACATTTATGAAAACACCAAATTAAAAAAAAATTGGAGATTTGAGAGAACCGGTCATTTGGTATATGAAAAAACTACAAGGGAGAAAACTGTTCTCAATCGAAACAATAAATTAGCAATTTGCTTGGCCGTCTCAGAAAACCATAAAATAGGTACTAGGAAAAAATTCTTTGTTGTTTAAAAAAAAAACAGGTTTGATTATAAATATTTGTCACAAGAAAATTTTATAAAGTACGTAACTATAGCCTCAAAAATCGATGACACTACACGAGTAGAAAAGTCACAAACAACGCGGCAACATGACATTATTTCTGGCAGTGACTATTCTACCGTCAATAATTGGAGGCTTCTTTATGAAAATTTAAACACAAATTTTTACATCGAGGGACGTCTAAACCCAATGAAGCTATATTGCTTATACATTATCTTGGTACAAAAGTTTTTTCATTGATTGGCTTATTTTTAGAACCGATTAATTAACAAATTTAAGTATATGCACTTTTCGATGGAAATGTAGCCACACATGCGATAGAAATACGACCTTGGTGACGTAAACGCAATTTTATTTGGTTTTTACCATAAGTACTGTAGTAGATTCAGTCAGATCGTTCATAACAAAATGTTTAGGAAAACATAAAAATCACCCTTACCATTTTAACAGGAAACAACTAATTTTTGTACATGCTGAATGGAAATTCATTTAATTTGTTTCAAACTCCATCATATTTGAACTTTTAAACTTGTGACGCGTTTCGCTAACACAAAGCTTTATCAAACGAGTGAATATATAAAGTCTAATTGGAACATTTGTTTGAATAATATGAAGCTTTGAACTAATCAAAATGTTTCATTTCATTGTTTAGTATGGATTTTCATTGAGTAAAGGCCTCGTCTATTCAATTTTTGAGAATAAATCCTTTCTAAAAAATGTGTTTTTTACTGACAAGGAAACGTTCTACAGAAATTGATCAACAGTTGAAATTTTCAATATTATAATACAATTAATTAACACCTAATGAATTCCATCGCATTCCAAATAACGCCGTAAGAGTATAATGGACACACTATATATTTTGTGTCAACAGACTAGGTTTGCAGCGTCCGCATCAACATGCACTACTGTTAGTAAATGGATGGATAGAAAAACATCGGAGAGTTTGGTTAGTAGTTTTTGGCTTGGAGCAGCGTGTTCACTAACGTCGTTCCTCCCTTTCCATTAACCATCACTAATAAAAGCGATGCCGTGAAATGCTTAAGCTCACTTAGGACGAAAACTCAAAGCTGAATTTCGCAGAATAATCGAGTGAAAAATTTATTGACTCAAATTCCACTTATCTATGTTATTTTTAAGTTGATTCATATTCATACATGTGAAAGCAGTTTCCTATAGACAAACATTTATATACGCCTCTGGAAAATCACAATGTTAACTAGATGTAACAGTGACTCAGTGGTAGCGTAGCCACTGGTTCTGTTTTTGTGCGTTTGATTTGCAAGTGCCAAGCTAAAATTTATCGACTTCCACCCCGTTTTCAATATTTTTTTGTTATGCATATTCAGCCAGACAAAAAATCGAATGGGAAAGACGCAAATAATATTTGAAAACAAACTAAGTATGCAGCTGTAGCTGAATCCTAAAGTTCTGAAGTAGGTAAGTTTATAATTAATAAAACAATTCCTCCATGAAGTTGAGTTGTATACGGGAACCTTCTGTTACGGTAATTTATGGAAACAATGTGATATGTTAACAGGACGAGAATTGCTTGCAATACAGGACACTTAATATCCTGACCCGTCGCTGTCCACAAAATTCGGTTAATTAAAGACGAAACGGGAATTGTTTGTTGCCGAAGTTTGTGGAGAGCTATTTCTCAAAATGGTATTTGAATATTATACCATCAATAAGAGGAAAGCGATAATAAAGTCGTATCGTTTATTATTGTAGCGTCATGATTACTTGTATACAAGATTTCCTAAAACAGATGGGAAAATCGACGACGTTGATGAGATGATAAATTCAATTCATGTTTCAGTATCTTAATTGTACTGACTACGGATTTGGAATTTATAAACTTTTATTATCAAATCCTTAATTCGATAGAATACTGTGAAATATGCTGATTGATATTACTGCATACAAAATCTGGTACAAAAATATTCCAGTTGGTAGGAAAAAATAACACAAACTATGGGCTTAAACACGAAAACAAATAAAATCTGATTTCCTGAGTGCTTCTACTGTAACGGCTTTGGCAAAGAAAGCGTCGAATTCTGAAGTAGTTCAATAATCAACTTGGAATATCATTCCTCTCTTCAATTGTGATAATTTGTATCGTTCGAAGTAGCGTCACTGATTGTTTTTGCTTCTTATGCGTATTTTCGTGATTATTAGCGACAAAAATTATACACCGAGAGAAGAGTTATTTATAGACAAATAAACTGATTTGTTTGACCCCCCTTTGTTCAAAGCTAACATTGCTTATTTATTATTAAGAAGCCATATTAACGTGGAAATATTGGGAAATTTTTATATAAATAGTACATTGTTTACTGGGTAGGAAAAGCTTAACATTCCTGGACGACTGTGAAGATTGCTAAGTCGAGGCGCAAGCCGAGACTTAGCAACACAGAGTCCAGGAATGTGGCTTTTCCTACGAGGTAAACATACTATTTTTCCGCAAATCCTTTAAAATTCGACAGATATTGATTGATTTAAAAAAAAAACGCGATAATTTTATTCCCAAATAAATGGTGCTTTGAAATTCCTAATAAAATTACTTGGGTTACTATGGAAACGTATTGAGGTTGAATTGTCAAACTTGACGCTTATAAATTTAATTGCTGGTGTTCGAGAAAGTAAAATGATAAGTGATGATGAAATTTCCATTCCTGGGACTCCTCTAGAGCTGGTTGAGGCAGTGAATACTGCTTCATTAGAATTATTGCCAAAGAAATCAAGAGAAAAGTACGAAAATGCATACAGACGTTTTATGGATTATCGCATGAGTAAAAATACGAGTTCTTTCTCAGAAAATGTTGTAATGGCATACTTCCTAGACCTTTGTTTAAAGATGAAATCTTCAACATTATGGGCCAATTATTCAATGCTGAAGTCAACCCTTGCACTTAAACACAATGTAGATATATCTACATACTCAAAACTTCGTTCTTTATTGAAACGGCAAGCTCAAGGTTATAGGGCAAAGAAATCTAAGATTTTAACGAAGCAAGAAATTGAAAAATTTATCCAGGAAACTCCAGATAAAGAAAATTTAATGATTAAGGTAATTTACAAGGTTTTAATTTCTATTTAGATTATAGCTTTATTTATTTTTTAGGTGGCTGTAATATTTGGTATTTCTGGGGCCTGTAGGGGACAGTCCGAATGACTGTACACGATATAGAAGACTTAGAATATAAGCTTTTAATCAGCATACCTGATTCGAAAACCAACAAACCAAGATCATTTGTAATTAATCAGATCTACTTGAATGTTTATCGAAAGTATGTTTCGTTAAGACCAGAAAATATGAACAGTGACCGATTTTTCTTTAAATATCAAAGCGGAAAGGGTTGTAAACAAGTGGTAGGAATTCATCAATTTAGAAAAATGCCCAAAATAGTTGCTACTTATTTGAGCTTGGTAAATCCGACAGAATATACTGGTCACTGCTTTCGTCGGTCTTCTGCAACAATATTGGTTGACTCTGGTGCCGACATAACTAGTTTAAAGAGGCATGGCGGATGGAAGTCATCAAACGTTGCTGAAGGATATATCGAAGAATCGCTTAACAATAAGGTTGAGGTGGCAAATAAAATTTTCACAGTACAAAATATTCAACAAAATGACCCTACCACCCTGCATGTTGTCCAAAATGTTTCTCATAGTTCTAAGAGTGTTCCTCCAATGTTCAATAATTGTACTAACTGTCAAATTACTGTAAATATAACAAATTGATCTTGAAAATGTATTCAGCAATGACTTGATGTTTTCAAAATATAAATTAATTCCTTATAAGCAATGTGTTTTCAATCATTTATGTAGAACATACTAACAACTGTACGGAAATATCATTTCCTTACAGTAAGGAAATGACATTTCCTTACAGTAAGGAAGTCCTGACTTTTTCTTCAAGAAATTTTGCGGAAAAAATGATTTATTCGACTGTAATTTCTTTAATGTAAAAAATTTTGTTCTCCTTTATGCACACCTTCATACAATTGTTCTTCAGAAACTATAAAAGTCTACAAAGCACAATATAATATTTTGTTATAAAATATAACGATGCTATTTGGGTGAAAATTTTTTGTCAATTCCAAAAACCAATCAAATTTCTTCATTTTATATCATATGAACAGTCTCAGCCAATCATGTCAACATTACACTGAAAACAGACCATGGGCAATTTTCACACGTTGCCATGGATACATATTGATTAATTCCGATTTCGAAGTTTCGAATATTTAATATTTCGAAATGTCACGATTTGGTTGTAATACTGAAACAAAAAATTTTCTATCCGAATAACCCTCGGACATTGATACATGCTCAAAAATTTTATGACAACTTTCTCAAGCTTGTTGCTTGTAGGCAACAGACCTCCGCCTACGGCGTCGGTCTGTTTCCAAGCAACAAGCTTTCGAAATCTGTCATAAGATTTTTTCGAACAATTATCAATGTCCTTGGGTTATTACTACTGAAAATTGTTTTCATTACCCAGAAAGAAACCTAACATCTTCAATAATATTCCATCACTTTGAAAAACCAAATCAAATATTCATAGTAAATCATTTGAAACTTTTGACAGAGATTTACATTTTTTAAATAAGCCTATAGGTTATCCTCAAATAAGACCTACTTTATACCAAAAAAATAAGTATTTCAGTATAATTGTAGATTTATTGTTACGAGAAAAAACTTATTTGCTACAAATCACATATTTCTTAACCCGTAAGAAATCACATTAGCCTACAAATTATGTGGCAATTGAAACAAAGAATTCTCACCCCACTCTTCCCTATTATTCAGTAACGGTCACCACCTGTATACGTTTGGCGTCAGTCTGCTTGTGAAATTAGATCAGTTATGCAATATTACCTATTTTTTTTTTGTGAAGTATGTGGTTAAAGTAAAATAAAGTAAATATGTAAAAGTAAAGAAAATAAAGTAAAATAAGTTTAATAATAGAATGAATGAATTGTTAAACTATGGCGATTACAAGAATTGTGAGATATCTTTGAAGGTAAGGAAATAAATGACAATTACATTTAAGTAAGTAGAAGTAACAAGCAAGCGAAATGTACCTCAAATATACACATTTCTCAATTAAACCTGTCAGATCAATTTCAAGAACTCCAAAAAACTACTATGGGGAAAGCATTAATGAGCACACTTAAGGATAGACAAGGCTATCTTGTGGATACCATTGTTGGTTATGTTTTAGATCATGTGGGTATGTTCAATTTTAACAATGTATGGTTTCCATTTTATAAATGCATGGTATCTATTTTGAAAATGCATAGTTTTCTTTTCAATAGATCAAAATATTCAGCAGCAAGTTTTTTATTCCTATTCTGCTCTCCTACTAAACAGTTTTATGCGTATATAGAGACCATTAATTTTTATTAGATTAAAACATGTTTGTCACATTTCGAAAGCTCAGTGTATTAAATAGTGCGCATGTAGGTAACTTCCATAAACAAAAAACAATACCATAAATAATTCGGTTTTTTAGGGAAATATATTTTTTCACAATAAGGCGATGTAATATTTATGGAAATTATGGTTCGGTTATGATGAATATGTTGAATTTTAGTAAAAATTAATAGTTTTCTTGGAGAAGGAACATTTGTTTCCAAAAAAAATATGATTTGCTGGGAAGAAAGATTATTCACAAATAAAAAACATATCGTTAACCCAGACAATATACTTTTTTATGGTAAAGAAATATATTTTACCGATACAATACATTTTTTCATGATAAAGAAATGTCATTCTGCCATAAAGTAATTTTTTCATAATAAAACAATATAGTCAGCTGGCAAAAATGAGTATAGTTTGGCAAGTTTATCTGTAGCTACGGGGCGTCGGTAAGAGGCGAGGAAAAACATGGCGTATATCTGTCAAACGTACAAATGGCGTACGGTACCCATTTTACCAAGTAAAACTGAAATTACAAAGGTAACTGACAATACGAACACCACTGGATAAATCAATATCAGTCAATTGACGAAGTGAGAGGGAAGAACATACGCACGCGCTTTCCAATAAGAAGTAACCTGGTCGATAAAAATCACCAATTATGTAATCGGAGGGTGTGGTCATTATGGTTTTCGTACAACGTTGCCAGAGCTTTAAGAATCCCATAACAAATTTGGAAAAGTGTTCTCTTTTAATATTCATAAATTGGAAAATAATGTTAATAGAATAAATCCAAGGAAACAAGCACATTATGAAATTAACGTTCAATCATATTTTCAATATTGTTAATAATAAAAAGACCCATTTATAATTATTATCACTACATAATCAGTTCTTCTATTTTTTTATAGTTAAACGTGGCAATGTCGAACATTTTCGACTGCATTCCTTTCACGGTTTCAGATAAACTTGCCAAAGTATATTTGTTATTGGAAAACTACTTTATTTAATTCAAATGCTTTCAAAGATCAGTATAACTATTTTGTCATTATACCTCAATAAATGTTGTTTGAGACAAATATGATACATTTTTATAAGAATAAATGTAATTTATACGATAGATAACTCATTTTATTGATGACAATGAAAATTTTTTTATTCATCAACAATATTACTTTCCAAACTTGAGACAAATCCTTCCTTAACGACAAATAAAATATTAGTTAGGCCATATGGAAAATCATATTTATTGGACATAATAAGATTTTGATTGTCACAAATAAATCTTTTTCTCGGTGTAGGTATACTTGCCGTAATAGATATTATGCGAACTTGAAGTTGTCGGCTCTTCGCTCGACTGTTATTCAAAACGATACCGTCACATTTCGCAATATAACTCAAAGGGGATATACGATTAGATGACTGCATTAAAAATATTACGTCCACTATACATGTACGAATAATTATATTAGGTGGTACAATCTGGTTACTTTAATGAATCTAACTAGAAGTTTCACCTCCATTTGCTCACCCAAAACAGTTTCCAAATTGTCTGGTGACTTATTTTGTTTCCAAGATACCAGGTATTTGGAGCAATCACATATTAAGTGCTTCACTGTCAAGTCTATGTTACATATATTGCAGGTTGGTTTGTCTTCTTTTGCTATTGAAAACTTATGGGTTAAATTGATGTGCCCTAATCGGAGTCGATTGATTTTCACTTGGTCCTCCCTGAGTCTAGTTTTTTGTCGCCATGGTTTCACATCGCGTTTGATCTCGCGGAGCTAAGAGTGGGACATTTTCCACTCATTTTGCCACGCACTGAGCACTTTTGTTTTTATGTAGCCTTTAAAATCGCTGTGCTCAACATTTGGCACATCCACCGAACTTTCACTTGTAGAAGCTTACCACGCTGGAAGATCTGCCTCTTCGAATCACGAATACCAACATGGAATGGGACCCACATAAACTCAATTTTTAGATTTTAGATTCGACTGGATTGGGCTTAGTGAATTAATTTGTTTGTGGTTACCTCTAGATTTACTGTGGCCCTTAATCCAGCCTAGAGTAACTTCGTTGTTGCTACAGGCTTCGATCAGGGACAGGTGACATTCTAGTACTAGGCCTGATGTGATACGTGGTCTGTTCAGGGCTAGTACCTAGTGCTTGTCTACTATCCGTGAGGATGTGAATTTTATTACCTGTGGTGTTTCTTTTGGTAATCCCTTTTGCGGCGATGTAGATAGCAGTGAGCTCTGTTTGAGCAACGCTAACATTACAGCCCATCGCCCATTTAATGTCCCATATTGGTTTTAGAGCCATCCGTGAAGATGCAGATTGCGATTTCTTCTAATGTGTCTTGTTTTTTATATTTGATGATTACCTTGTAGTGCCTATGGAAGGCATATTGTGGTGAGATTAGGTCCGAATTTGCCTGCAGCAGTGGAACCTCATTGAGTGCCTCAAGCTACAGGTCACGTCAATCTACCAGATTCTACGTCAGGTTGTATACCGGTAAAGCGTATGCGTGTCATGGTCATCAAAATAACCTCCTTGATGTGTATGTCAAGGGTAGTGAGACCATGGATCACCTCCATTGCTCTGGTTGGTGTGGTTCTCATGCCTCCTGTTGTATTGAGGCATGCTGCTCTCTGGATTTGGTCCATTTTACGGACGACTTTCAGTACGTTATATAGCATAGGTCTGCTGATGGCAGTGTAGATCCAGGCAGTAACCCTGGGCTACTGGTGAATACTGGTATTTTGTTTGTATTCCTAGAACAACAAACCCAAATGCATATTTTTATAAAATTTTATTTGCAGTTAATATATTTCTGTTGAGAATTTTGTACCAGTCAGGTGCTTTATTTCGACATTCTTGTTATGGTAACCATCAAATTATCTGTACATTTTTCATCCACTTTAGCAAGTAGACGTAAAATTAATTAGTGGATATTTTCGGGCATATGACCGCTATCGTCTACCGCATTACTCCACACTATTGACTCAGTAGACTTTTTGGTATTATATGGAGCTAAATTTTTCATCTTTTTTCTAATTAGCTTTGTAGTTTCCTTCCCAATTCACGATATTTCTTTTCAAAGTGGAAAACTCACAAAGTGTTAATGACGAAAACGAAAAACGTCAGAGCTCAAAACAGCCTTTTATTTATCCATGGATGATGTTGAAATAGATATTTGCCAAATACTCTTCTTTAAAATAATTCTGGTAGGAAATTTTCTTACATAATCTCCCTAGTGCTAGAATTAATTGCAGGAATGTGTTTTCATAGAACATTAGTGTACTTGAAAAATGTTCGTAGAAGTAGAGAGATTACAAGTGAGATTTTAATATTTTTAAGTCCAATATAAGGTGCTTTCGATTATTTACTTTTGGCTGCTAGTAGCAGCTCGTAGTGACTGAATTCCGTTCGTTTATTACCGGGCGTGACGCCTAGTCTTACCTTCCCCTTGCCCCTCAAGCACATACCGAAAAGTCCACGGACATTAAATAATTGACGTTTGTCCGGTTTGACGTTTATTTAAAGGTTAAGATTGTGCCGATTACGATTTAATACTATTTAAACCTCACTAAAAATACCTAAATATGAAAAAATTTTATTATCAAAAACATTATAATTGAAAACTGTTCTTCTAACAACACAGGAAATTCATTGGCATTGGCACATGTCAGGTGGTTTTGAGGATCCTAAAAAATCGTGTTCGATTTGCTCAAAAGTCGTGACGACTGAGGCGTCACGCACAAGTGCTTGAAGCCCAAATAAACGAAAACAACAATAGTGTCTAATTGTAGCCATGGTAACTTATCTACTCATATTGATTTGATTTACTATTAATTTATCTTAGCACCACTAGTCATCTGTTGATCTTATTATAAGATGATATTTTTTGATCCCGATTTTATTTTAACTGTTCTGTGTATAGCTTTGCATATTAATTGGAATTTTCAATGAAATGCTGCGAACAAAATGTTACTTCAATTTGAAAAACATTACTTTGCACTACGATTTTTGTTCAGCACATCTACCAACTGGGACTTATCCTTCAGAAGCAATTGTGTATGGGGCATACCAGATATGAAATTATGAAATATGCTGGAGTTTGATAGAATTTCATATCAAATTAAAACGACCATATAATATAATAAAACTTTAACTCTGCTTTGAATTTTTAGTTTTAAATATTTTATGTGCGAATGATAATGGTGAATCTCGCTGATACTAAAAAAACGTATTAAAACTTGACACGCTGATAATATACTGCCATCACTCGACCGCCAGGAAAAATATATTTGAAATACTCTTCCCAGTTATATTGGAATTCACCTCATAATTCATAAATGACATTCCAATGAGAGATGCCAGCGCTTTCATTTTACCTCTCGATAAAAAGACGAAGACAAATCATAATTATATTTTTATAATTTTCGAAATGGTTTCGTGGAGGTAGAAAACTGGCAAATTGAATTTTCAATTAATAAAAAGTTTCTGCTACCGTTGGCTCCATAATCGATTAGTTTTTTCTTCTTCCACAAAAATAAGCTGAGTCGGAAGCCATTCAAATTCCTTTGCGAGTGTCGCAAATTGTATAAAACTTGATGGAGGATGTTGAATCACATGCTTCCTAGTGATTTTTCTTTTTCAATTAATTAATTATTTTAAGACAGTTATGAAATACTATGATACGAGCAGTATTAAATAACCAGCATATTTGAAATGACTGCAGCAATCTCAATTATTATTCCACCGAACATGATATTTACTCCGCAGAACTCTAGAGAGCAAAAAAATGTAATGAACTAATTTAACACCGCTACGGTGAAAAGGCTGAAAATTCAAGATGTAGAAGTGAATTGCTATTCTCAATCTTGTGATTATTTGAAAATTAAGTGGTAATAATATTGTGCACTTCTCTAAATTTTCTTCCCAATTCCTCAGTTGCTTACGCCAAAGCTACTTATCATTACTAAATCTAATAATGTTTTTCAACTGACCTCTGAAAAGTAGGTTATCAATTCAAATTGAATATGTTACGGTGTTGAATTCTTAACTTGGCCAGTTTGTGAGCGAGTTGGATTGTATGGAAAATATACTATGATATAGACTTTGTGATTATCACAAAAACAATAAGTGAATGTGTATACATTTATTAAAGAGTAACATAACGATTTTCTATTTACACCGTACACTTGACAATGTATTGGTACACATAATTCACATCCTGGAAATTGGAGCAGAGTGGAAGTTCACACCTCACCTCATTTTTACCTGTCTCTCCTGCCAACCCAAATGTTAGTTTTTTTTTTAGATGCAGGTTGTGGATATACATATATTATATTCATTATATGTTAGAGTCCAAATTTACTTCACTATAAATTTGTGCTTTGATCCCCATCTGAATAGTTTCTCCAGTCTTCCTGAATCATTTTTGTTGAATTAAAAAAATTCTGAGAATTGCTGATCTATACTTCCCAATCGTTACTGTTTTTGTTTCTAGCATCTCCCCATTTCACGTTGTTCCTGAGGAGAGACTTATTTGGGGACATTCGTAAGGATTAGTTTGGGCAAGTTTTCGTTATTCATTCGGTGGTTCCCTATGCGTTTCATTTTTTCCTCCATTCCACAGAATCTACATTCTTCCTTCATTACTAGTACAAGTCGAGGTACTCTTCCAGAAAACAGTGTTGTATCAAAGCTTCTACTGCATATATTCTTTCACACAGCTCATGTATCATTCAGATAGCAGCAAGGCTAAATATCTTGTCCAAAAATTTTTTGCCAAAAATATCCTGCCAAAGAAACCCCGTCCAAAAATATCCCCAGCCAATAAAATCCTGTTTGAGAATATCCTTAACTGAAAATATATCTGAGCCAAGATACAAGTCCTTACTTGGTTTAAGAAAGGTAAATCCAATAATCATAGTCCCTTCCCCTTCTTGAATGCATTACAATGCATTCATCCCTCTTATCCAATACTTTCTAAGGTGAAATGCGAAGATATATTTTTGGAGGGGTTATTTTTGGTAGGGGATATTACGGGATGAGTTGTTTTTGGCAGGATATATTTGGACAGGATATTTAGTCCTATTCCCAAGTCGAGGTACTCTTCCAGTAAACAGTGTTCTATCAAAGCTTCTACTGCATCTATTCTTTCACACAGCTCCTGTATAATTTGGATCTCACAGGGATCACATTTGATTGCTCCAACCCTACCACACCTTCACATTCGTAATATCTACTAGTCTGTTCGTTTCCACCTCTCTTCCTCTATCTCTCTTCGCATATTATACCTATTGGTATTGATACCTCAAAAGACTTCCGGTTCCCAAAAGGGTCATTCTTCCTTTTTGCGATTTCGGTTTCTAGTTCGCCTTCTTGTATACCAGTGTATCCTGTTCCTTTCAATGGGATGACAATGTGGCACTTGTCCCGCTTATTGAGCTTTCCAATCAGACATCCCATAACATTTAAGAACTGATTACACAGTAACTCACACTTATATATCTGCTCGATTTTATCGTACTTAACTTCAATCCATTTCCTCCCTAAAATGTTTTTGATGTAGGTACATTATCTATTATCTATTCCAAATTTCCAAAGTGCTAGATTCCTGGTTTTCTACCATTGTTTCGAAACAGCCTTTTCATCTGGTTAATGCTTATTCTAAACTCACTGTTATAATTTAGTGTTTCCAATAGTTTATACGAGCTTGAGTTTTGGAGTCTGGTCGAATTTTGATATTAGTTAAAGATAGAGATCTTGTTTTTTTTTCAACAGACTGTTATTAATAAAAACATCAAAATATCACCTGATTTATTATATAACTTCCAAATGTGGTAGAAAAGTTTTGTGGTTCGTATTTTTTACCGCTTAGGAAAGCTGACGGAGACGTCAACAATCAGGGTATCAACTTTATACTTTAGCAAATTGATATTAATAAGTCTTAAGATATTTTGAAAAACAACACAACACCCTTTATTTCTACACAGTTAAAAAGCAGTTACCATGTTTTCAAATATTACCTAGTTAGCTGACATTTCAAACATTTAATTTTGGATATCAAATTAAATATTCTCGAACGTATAGTTTGTTAATTATAAATAAATAAAATGGAACTATTACTCAACATATCTCATAACTAATGTAAAATTCAAAACAAACACGGAATATATCTAATTATAGGGGTCATATTGAATTATATGACGTCAATATTGACTTTATAACTGGATTTTAGTGAAATTGTTAATTTCCATCGTATATATTTACCAGTTTAATTGAAGGCTAAAAATATATTAAGGGTAATTCGATAACTACGAAATTCGGAAAATTGGGATGTATTGCATATAGATAAACAATTCGTTTTTCAATATCCACTACTAATCAGAACCTGAATATAATGGCCGTTATAATTTGCATTCCAACTGTTTAATAAGAGAATTAATTATTTATGTTTCAACTGTTACTTATTCGAGATGCATAACCGAATCACGGGCATGTGT